>LKNJ01000965.1:96174-114725 GCA_002120245.1 Maccullochella peelii
ACACACACACACACACACACACACACACACACAAGCACACGCACACTTTCACACACACTGTTCTGTCTCAGTGGGTTCATCATCTTCACTCATCTCTTGTTTCTCTCTCTCTCTCTAACCTCCTCTCTTTCACCCAGACCAGTGCAACCCTGTCTTTCTGCCCCCCTCACTCGCTCACATTCACACAAGCACGCACACACACACACACACACACACACACACACACACACACACAATGGGGTTCATTTCACAGCACATTGCTGCCATTATTTGCCATTTCTACCGATGGCCATAATCATGGAGACTGAGATGAGTATATGCTGAAATCATTCGCTCTCCAGTCAGATCAGCCTACCCTCAGTGTGTGTGTGTGTGTTTGTGTGTATGTGTATACGCGCTATGTACAATATAGGCTACTGTATGTATCCCTGTGTGTTTGGGTGTGTATTGTGGAAAGGTGCATGTGTGTGAATGCGTATGCTAGGGTGCACTTCACCTTTGCATTTATGTCACTTTTGTTCTGTGTATTTTTTGCATGAAAACTTTTCTCCTCTTGTTGGCTGATATTAAAGCGTCTAACGGCATGATTGGCTAAAGGATAATTAGCTAATAATAATAATAATAATAATAGTCTTCTCCACAGAGCAAAAATCAGCTGAAATAGCCTGTACTAATGGGCACACCAAGTATTGTGCTGAGAGCTTTATTTATGTATGTGTGTGTGTATGTGTGTGTGTGTGTGTGTGCGTTTTTAGGTGTATTCTCTACATATATTTTGGCATTTGTTTGACATCTAAAAATGCTTTTAATTTAATACTGTAACTAGAAATGTTTTTTTTCCCTGTAGGTCTGATGTTCCATTTCCCTTTGCTGAAAAGACTTGCCTTGTAAATAAAGTTTTGAGATGCTGCTTTCTACAACTTTAATCCAATTATTTTTATGTCAAACTATAATGAAGTTATAATTATTCACTCATATTTTTGTGCATTTGCCTGAAGAAGGTTAGACCGTGTGCGGGAGCTTGTTTGCAACTTTTGATCAACACATCCCTCTTCTACACACCTGCTTCATGAAATAGATGTGCAAAGTGTTTTTCTGTTCTGATAACAGAAATTATAAAAGGTTATTTTCCTTTGCCCAAGTCAAAATATTATACACAAAAATTTTTTGCCAAACATTCAGAGATAATTGCTTTGCTTCTGCTCGATCTACAGACATCATTGCGGTTTTCTCTGAAAAATCAGAATCTGCACTTTCACACATTTCTCACTCGCATGCTTATTCCTATTAGCTGTGTGTCAACCTCTATTGGCCTCCATCACTGACCAGAAGGATTTGCAACACATTTGCACAAGATAAAGTGGTTCTTAAGAAAGAGAAATAAGTAAGGAAAGAAACACCGTAGTAAACAAATGAGCAGACAAACAAAGAGAGAAGGTGATATATGAGAAGGATGAGAAAAGAAATAGGAAAGCCACAGATAAAGTGAGACAGGCAGAGAGAGATTTATACAGAATCAGGACCAAAAGAGAGGAAAATGGAGACAGAAGAAGGAGATGCAGGGGAGAATAGGAACAGAGATGTCCAATAGGATATAAAAAAAGGCCCCTTTTTATAAAACTATGTTTAGGTGGAATAGAGGGGTTGAATCTTCCCTCTGGCTTCCTTGCAGTGTTATTGCAGGACTAAATAGAGATACAATTTTTTTTCCCAAGGGAGACAATTTTCTCTCCGATGCTCTTTGCTCGATGTGAAGGTTGCTGTAATTTAGCTCCTCGCCTAGGGAGGAACACGGTGCCACAGCTAGGTCATCAGAAAGCATCGGTTCACTAAAATGCCACGGAGATTATTCCTCGTTTCGAGCAGTTAAAAAGCCGGCCAGGAGAGGTGGAAAAGAAGTTGGCGGGATGGAGAAAGAAGTGAGAAGAGATGACAAAGCGGGGCAAAGGAGGAGAGGAGTGGAGAGGAGATGAGAGGGCGAAAGGAGACAAGAGGAGATAAAACATGAGGTGAGTAGAAAGAAAGTGTAGAGACAAGGTGCAGGGGTGCAGAAGGCAGAGGAGACCATGGGGACCCAGGAAAGCAGAGAGCAGGAGTGGAGAAGAGACAAGTGCATGTGAGATAATACTAAAAAAGTGAAGATAAGAAGTGAAAACTAGAGGAGAGATAAGAGGAGCTAAAAGGAGAGAGGAGACAAGGATAAGAAGGGGGGAGTAGAGTAGAGTAGACGAGGAACGGTAAAAGGAGGAAACATATAGCAGGTAAAACATTCAATCCTCTAGTTTCACTGTGGTGAATGCATTGTCACAAAATTGGGGGACTTGCGATAGCTAACAATAGTCAAAAATGTTCCAGCACAGGATGGCTAATATGGGTCAAACTCTGAAATCACTGGAACCTACAGTTCCCATAATGCAACTCAGTAGCATCTTTTGTTAAACCCTCCCTGCCTGGTAGACGTCAGTGTCTTCACTCCAGGTTGTTTTTAATCAGACTTTGACAATGCGGTCCATTTATTAAAGCTACAGGTTACTGATTGTGAATAATTTTGCATTTTCTATGCCGTCCTGCTAGTAGTAGAACACATCTCTTGCTGATTTCATGATGTTGAAATCTAAAAAGGAAATAATGATTTAATTGAGTAGGAGACACATTTCTTTATTTTTAAAGGATATGTTTGGATATTTTCAAGTCTGTCTTAATACAATACTTGTGTGCCACAAAAGCTCCAGAAAAAGCTGGCAATTGAACCATGAGTTTACAATAATTTATCACAGATATGTGCTCCCAAGGTCAAGAATGAACCCCCTGCTCATATAACTGTTTCATTATGAGAAAACTGCACAGGGTACCTTAAATTTGTGACCGCACACTGATTCCTCATAATTCATTGTATTCCTCATTTATTGTTCCTTCCAACCACTGAAGAAGAAAGTGAAACCGCATTTTTGAAAAACTTTCCCCAGTGAGAGATGGAGGAGCAGGGCAGCAAGAATGTAGTAAAATAGTGGGAGTAGTACTACAGGTGTGTATGTGTGTGTATTCAAGTGGTGTGTTGTACAGTAAAGATGCAGCTGTAGAGGGATGGAGGGTGTCCAGCAGGGAACAGGAGCAGAGCAGCGGACATCATTATAATTCTTGGTAGAAGTCTGACTTATCACCTCCTAGTCCCCTGCCGAGCGCTCAGTGCCCCATACTAATACACACACACACACACACACACACACACACACACACACACACACCCTCAGCATCATCACGCTGGGTGGAAACATGACCTCTGGTCCTGCTGTGTGAATCACAACATGCATGCGGTACACAAATATGCTAATATATGCATAATCCTTAACATATGCATACATGTCACTACACAGATGATTACTCAATTCTACATAGGTGAGCACACACACAAAGACACACACACACACACACACACACACACACAGACTGACATTTGACCTGAGCTGCTGCAATGATGTTTTTGTAGGAGGGCAGCAATCTCCTGGTGTTGTTTTCATTGGTCTGTTGCTTGGTGGTAGGTCACACACACACACAAAAAACATTCAGACTCTCCATGTCCATATGTCTGCAATCTCTCTCTCTCTCTCTCTCTCTCACACACACACACACACATACACACATCCAGGCAGTGACACCATGGTGACCCTCTGCTCTCCTTGCTGAAGCCCCCTGTAGCTCCTGGTAATAGAGAAAGAAGACAGAAGGAGAACAGACCACTGTGCCTCCCTGTAGGATCAGCAGGTTGTGTACCTGACAGGTATTCCTAAAGGTTGGTAGGTTGAATCCTGTCGGCAGAATACTGTTATGCTGACTTTCTCTCCTTCTGTTCCATTTCATATTTCACCCCAGATTGTCTGCAGTATTTAAATGTTCTTATCTTGTCTTAGTTTTCATAATACAGATGGGGAGGTCAAACATGACAAGAGAAAAGGCCAGGTTTACAGTGCAGTCAGAAAGTATTAGGAGGATAGTAGGACAGTGATACATTTTTGTTGTGTTGCCTCTGTACTGCCTCATGTTGGATTTGTAATGAAAGAACGAGGCCAAGATCTTTCATTTGAAAGTGTTCAATCCACATCAAATGACCCAAGTGGAAATTGTAGCTGTTTTTATATATGATCCCCCAATTTTAAGATACAGAAATGTTACAGTGGGAAATGCAGGCAGCAGGGACAGGACCCAAACGCAGACGAAAACAGGCTGACTGGTGTAGTTCAATGATTTATTGTAGTAAATGAGCTTATAGGATGGTACCGGAAGGTGGGTAGGCAGGCAGGTAGACAGGCAACAGGTAACAGGCAGGCCGGTCCAGGTTCGGGTGACAGAAACTCAGAAGAACAAACATAAGGCAAGACAGCAACAGGGACATAAACTTGAGTCTAGATTTTCACGAATATCTAACAGTGATATCAGAAATGTTGTATCTTCCCCGAGGGTCACTCGGATTCCTGAGTACTGAATAAACTCCTTTTACTTTCATGCCAAAACTGCAAAGTCAGGACTCAAAGAGTCGGGAAAAGTCAGGAAAATCATAGATGATGATGAAGAAGAACAACAACAACAACAACAACAAGAACTGGACTTGGAAGACACCAGAGACTGTAATGGGTCAAACATGACTGAGACTAACATTTTATGAAGTTTGAAACATTTGTTGATTATATGGGATTCAATTTGCAGAGGTGGAGCACTCTTCTGGTTTTAGCCGCATCCTGTGCAGTAAATATACTGCACGGTGCAATGGCTGCAGTCACGTTTGTTCACCTTTGGATTACACTTTTAGCCTCTTAAATACAGTTGCCAGTCAATAACTTGGAACTGCTCAGCTGAAGAGGTTGTTGTTGAGCAGATGTGGGGCCCTGATTGCATTTTAATGTAGGACAAAAATACCACGATGGAGGTGGTGTGTCTGTCTTATCTATATGGTAACTAGCTGTGTTGCAAAAACATTGCTATTCTGCTCACTTTGTAACCGCTGATTACATGGATCTATCAGCTAGAGAGGCGTTTCCAATTGTTTTTCCATCCGACTGCAATCAACAGACACTCAGGCAAGTGTGCACCCACACACACACACACACACACACACACACACACACACACACACAGACACACCCAAAACAAATGCAAACACACAGGCACCCGTTGAGTTTTTAGCTGAAACAACACTCACATAAAGATACAAAAAGACATGCATGTACACATCACCACACATCTCAATAAAAATACTGGAGACAGCAGGGTTGTTGAGGTATGAGCTTACATTTGTGTTTTCCTTTAGTATTGCATTTTTAGAGTGCGATCAGACCGACAGTCAAAAAACACTGCACAGCCTCCTCATTCATTTCAACAACAAAACTACATTGCAGGGCAGTCTAGCAAAAAAGTTAATCCTGGCTAAACGTTTGCCACAGTACAGCATAGCATCATCATATGTTGGCCAATCAAGTGGATTCAGCAGGTAGCATGTAACTTAGCATTGTGCTAATTCTATTGTTTACCTCACAGTTGTCAAATATTAATTATAACTTTCCAGCACTGTAAAATCCAGTTGTACCATGTCTTGGTATCTGATAAGCCCCCAAACTTTACTTTCTGTAACATTTTTTAATTTCCTCACAAATACCTGTAAAAACAGCCCCACAATTCCTGATAATGGACACCTCGAAGGGCATTATCCAGCTTATACCATGGTCACTTGCCAAAGAAAAAAAATTAAGGCTATTCATTTATATTTTCATGCATTTTGCAATGAAAATCTAAAGTTTTTCACAAGCCATAACTCAGTTTCCCTGGTAACTAATACTGGTAGACTAATACCTGGAATAATTATTACCATCCCATAAGGTTCTTACGGGATGCAATGAAACTGTTGTTCACTACTTCAGTAAATAGGACGAACCTTAGATATGACTTGGCAGTGGGAGATATTTCTAGTCTGCTCAGCTCATAGAACTCTTTGGCTCAGCTATGAGCCAGAAAGCTAACGTTATGCTAGCAAGATTCAAAATCAATAACACTACGTAAGGTTGACAGGTTTAACAACAATACTATCTAGCTATCCAGCCATGTCATTGTTCCCAAATCAATATCAAGACTTTCACGAAACAAATGATAGGCCATGTGTACTGTCGGCCGCAGCCTGAGGTAGCGAGTTGAATAGCGAATGGGATGTGAGATGATCACTTATGTGATAGAAAGCATCCGTAAGTTCAGAGGGGCAGCAATGGACACCCAGCAGAATCAAGTACTCATGGTATAAAACATTATATATATATAACAGTTCCCCTGTTGGTGTACATTATCTTGATATGGTACATCACTTCTATTTAATTTATGACTTGCATTGTGGTTTGACTTTGTGCATCACCTGTTATTTTCCCTCCTTGCAAAACGAAACTACAACACATCAGTCCACATAAGAGTAGGTAAGGACAATCGGACAGATGCAAATACCAATAACTAATAATATGCACTACAGTCATTAGGACAGTGACATGTTTTGGTTGTTTGGGATCTGAATTCCAGCACTTTGAAATGGAAACTGTCAGCTTTAAGGGTATTTTAGGGTGTTCATATCCACATTGGTTGATCAATGTAAGACACAGTCATTTTTACTCTCTGGCTACAGTTTCTATACTGTCCATCTGACATTACACCTGAAAGTCTGCACTTTAACCTCATAGTCGCCGTTTTATTGGAGTACGCACCCAAAACAAATATACTCAAATAGTTACTTCATACAATGAATGCTATACAATGCATAGATAAAACTGAACCTCATATGTGAGGGAGCTAGGATGGGATATGTCAGTGAAAGGCATAGAGATTAACTGTAGAAAAAGACAGCATTGTTGTATTTAGTGCTCTGAACACCCTCCCACTGTACAGCATGTTTCAAAATGAAGTACAAACATCCACCTATGAATTCCATTAGCACTGACTGGTCCACTGCCAAGCACTTGTGTTTTGACATGCCGCCCCTTATAAACTGTCATTTTCACGGACAGTCTAAAGTAAAACGCCATTTTCTCGGGAAGTTGTTTAAAAACGGCAGTTGTTGATTGTTTGAATTCATATGAGGGCGATTATATTTCCGGTTGTTATGACAGGCCTTTTCTAACCACTCGTGATGAAGTTTCTGGGTATAAGCTGTCATTTTCACTGTCAGTTGTTAAAGCTTGTTGCTT
This sequence comes from Maccullochella peelii, assembly GCA_002120245.1. Taxonomy (NCBI): domain Eukaryota; kingdom Metazoa; phylum Chordata; class Actinopteri; order Centrarchiformes; family Percichthyidae; genus Maccullochella; species Maccullochella peelii. The sequence continues at coordinate 103,386 of LKNJ01000965.1, forward strand.
CACAAATGTAATCCAAGACAAAATATAGCCTTTAAAAAGTGCTGTAATTTTGTCTGCCAAAGACCACAGATTTGTTTCTCATCCATTACCCTGTAAGTAGATTAATTTGTTTTCACTATTGGAATATTGAAACACAAAATGTAGTCTCTTGACTAATTAATTAGTCTGACTGCTACTCAACAGCTTACAAAACAATGAAGGTTTCTATGTAAGAGCAAAACTGCAGTCAGTGTGAGTTCAATAAGCTTGCTTGCAGCAAACACTTAACATGTTTATGTGCGTTGTCTCTCGAGGCAGTTGGCGTTATCGACTCTGTATTTACTGTGACTGTGACTAAAAGTGCTGCCATATCAGCGGCACAAATGGCATTTGATTGATGATTTTTTTTATGTAGAAACAGAAGTTCTCTCTGTCACAGCTTAAAATCGCCACATCAGACATGTAATCCATAGTCATCTGTTAGTGTGATGGTTATGAAAATGAAGAGCAATTTGGTGGACTTGACTTTGAAAAGCAGATAAAAGTGTAAATATGTACAGACACTGAAATGGACTCCAGAAGATTCCTAGGAAGCTAAGTTCCAAATCTTTTTTGCTGTACTATATCACCAGTAAGACCAGTAAGTGTTTCTACTTTTCCATGCAACAATTTAAACTAGCACTTTCTGGATTTATCTCTGCAGTGCAGGAGAGCATTTCACCAAGCTCAAGTACATCAGATCTTTCGTTCTGCTACAATCGTTGCTTGAAGCTTGCTTTTTGAAATGTGAATGGAGGGGACTGTCCTCCCCAAAAATATGGCCGCATAGGTTGCTTATAACGACCCATATTTACATTTATTATTAGGGCGCCAAAGTCTGCGTATGGAGAAGGTCAGGGTGGATGGATGGGTCAAACAACACAGGACTTTCACCCAGCAGTTTGTGTCCCGTGTGAAACCAAAAGTCAACATTGAGTTATTTTAACTTATGTAGCCCACGTAACTTAAGTTACGTACGCAAGTTAAGTAATGTAACTAATGTAGTTGTTTTTTTTAACCAAAACCATGATTTTTTTCCTTAACCTCACCAACCAAACTGCGACCATTTTAAATGTTGTTGTTACCATGATGACTGTGGAGGATATTCTTGGTCATAATTCAAATTAAAAGTCCAAATAGAAAATTGAAAAAGCAAATTGAAAATGTAAAATGACAATGATAAAAAGTTACATTTAAAATGCAAAAGCTTAAATGGAAATGCTCAAACTGAAAGCTCAAATTGTAAAGATGAAATTGAAAATGGCAATGGAAATAAGAAATGGGAAACATCAAATATGAAACTCAAATGGGAAATGGAAAAGTTTAAATGGAAATACTTAAATTAAAAGCTTAAATAGAAAAAAACTAAATTATTTCTTTTGCATTTGCACTTTACCATTTGGCATTTTAAATTTTATCTTTTTCATTTGACGTTTGGCATTTGGCTTTTCGACCTGTATGTAAATGAGGAGGCGTGACCCAAAGGCTGGAGGGAGGGATTTCATTTTGATGAAAGTGTTCTAACATTTCTGTCCATGTGGCCTCACACACAAAGTCACCAGTGAAAGGAGCGTTAACTCCGCCGCAATCTGACAGCGAGAAAGCAGCGGACAGTGCAGCAGGTAAGAGGCTAACATTAGCGACTAACTGTGTCAGCAGTTATTTGCTGGCATGCATGACCAACGTTAGGTTGATACCATGGCCAGGTTCACACTGTACAAGTCACAGCATTACCAGTGCAGTATACTGTAAGGAATGAAAGATTTAATTACAAGATTTATAGAGTAGACTGCTGCAGGTGATTCTTTAGCCAGACTATTTGTGTAGTTGTCACCAATGTATGAAGGAGTTTTCTACTTCATTGAACTGACCATTCATGTGTTTGTTTGATGCTAGCATCACTGGCTGTGGTGACTTGGCTGCTGTCAGCTGCTAGTCCCGTGCGGTCTGCAGCATTGGGTCACTAATTTAACAATCTGTCTTCTGTGGAAAGATTAAACAACCACAGCTAACACTGTTTAACGGTTTCCACTATGCCATATTTCAGTATGTTAATACAATATATAACCCTCCTCCTGATTTAGAAAAGCTTGTACATTTTGTTGTAATCTGAGCATCATCTTGATCAAGTTTTGAATTAGACCCGAGTACACAGCACCAGGGAAACATGGTTATGTACCAATTAAAATCACGTTTATTGGTCTCTTCACTGTATACACAAGTATAAAGGTAAGTGAAAGTGTTGGGTGCTTGCTTCACAACAGTGTATCTGTATAAAACACAGACATTACCCAGTACACTCTAGTCTAAAAATGTAATAGGCCTGATTTGATACAGGGTTAGACTGATGAAGCAGTGCAGTGTATGAGGTTAACACAAGCTCCACTGTTTTATTGTTGCACTGACTTGTCCTCCTCCTCGCAGACAGAGATGTTGTTTGTTTTGTGGCACCTGAATTTCCCCTAGGGGATCAATAAAGTGCAATCTTATCTTAACCAGTAAAGATGAACAGACTATACGTGACTGTACAGTGACAGTGTTGTGCTATGTTATTTGCTTCTACTTTGGAAGATCCGCTGCTGAAATTAGAAAGTTATGACGGCTCATTTGGCTGTCAACTCACAGCCGCAGGTTTTTATTAACTACTATTACAGTAATTCGTTTATGATTATGTTAGTTTTGAGTTAGTCATTTGTTCTGCTTTTTTCAAAGCACTTTGAATTGCCTCTGTGTTTGGGCAAGGCAGCTATATCAATAAAGCTGCCTTGCCTTGCCTTGCTGACTTTGAAAGAATCCAACTGTTTTGTGGCAGCAAAATTATTTGCATTCAAATAAAAGTGGAAATGGGCAAAACAATCCTGTTTTTTTCATTACACTTCTAATTTTAGGATGATAAAATGTTAAAATAGGTGTTCTTCAATAATCTATTACAGCAATTGAAGGTTTCCATACTGGGTGTCATACCCCAGTCTTCCAGAAAACAGCTGACGACGCTAACCTCTATCAGTTTCAAAATGAAGTATCAGATACGATCATTTCAAATACCAAAAACACATAAAAGTTATTGATTTCATTTTTAATAAAGTCTGTTCATGTTTACTGTGTATGTGTAACCTTGAACTTCAATTATAAGTAGCAATAAAAAATCCTAATTTTGCATTTTGAAACCTGCAAATTTGCTCAGTAGCTATAGATCTCTCNCCCCCCCCCCCCCCCCCCCCGCCCATCCACTGTCTGCTGATGACAGCGGGCAGATCAAACAGTCGTCATTGTGACGGACTTTCCTTTGAAAATCTGCAGCTGAAAGAATATTAAAAGACCACGGAAGAGAGATCAGGCACCAGCCAGATACCTGCCTGGATGTGTGTGTGTGTGTGTGAAGGTGTGTGAAGGGCTCCTTTGAAAATAGATGAGAAGTGCTGACATCAGCAGTCATCCGGCTTTCTACGCTCTTCTTTGCACACACTTAAATATGCAATGCAGATACACACACTCAGACAGCCTGTTACTCACACACAATCTCTCTCTCTCTCTTTCCGTCTCATGGATGCGCAGAAGAGCCAAACCATATTAATTCACAACCCTCGTTCTGTCTAAATTGTAACCCTGTCTATCAGTCACACTCTTTCCTATCATTTGTTCTCTCTCACAAACACATCGCAGACACTGGCGAGAACCATACTAATCATATTAATTCTAAATTTTCACTCTGACTTCCTCTGTCTCACACATACACAAACACACACTCATCAGAATCTGACAAGAGTCATGCTAATCATATTAATTCAGTCAATAGCCAGACATGAGTGGGAATCTGTTATCATATTCTTTGTCTTTTTTCCAATGCAAAGCTTATTTAGGCACAGTACTCATTATAGAGCAATAAGCAAGAGCCTGCTATTACCCCTGTGTACTTAACATTTTTACTATTTAATGAAAGAAACAGATCTAAAACATCTTTAACATGGTGGTAATGTGGGTGGAACTTGGTGGAAGGTTGTTTTTTTTTTACATCCAGTGCTAACATTTTAAAGAATATCTTCTTAATTTAATATTGATATTCTTGTTCTAGAATATCTACACATGACAACCTGACCTCCACGCCCTTACTTTCTGTTACAAATGACAGACTATTTCCTGCACTCACACTGAGTGTTGGCATTGGAGGTAAATCATGAGGTTTTGTCAAATATAGATCCTAGAGATACTGGGCTGAAGATACAGATAAAGAGCTATTTCTACACTATAAAACATTATATGTAGTTATATGGATGCTGCTGACGCTATACGGCTTGGGATCCAACGTCATGGCATGCTGAGTTCTGGGTATTTGAAGGGCTAATCCACTAGAGCTGTAGGCATATTTATAAAGCAACTTAGATGGGGACCCGTGCTAAGAATTGGTATTAAAAGTTGCTAATGAGGCTTTCTACTTGCACCACTAAGATTTACATTTCAGTATCACCAGTGTATGGGCTGACATAGAACAACAGCATATTTAACACAATATCACAGATATTTTCATTTTGGGAAAGAAACTCCAATCCAAGTCAAAAAATATTAGTTACAGTGACAGCATGTGTTTTTGCCTTTTTTTGAAATTCAAACCAAAGTGGTGTCACACAAAATGCCACGCAGAAAAATTCAAAGCATTCTCCTTGCTGCGTAACTTAATAAAAAATAATTTATTCTTGACATTTTGACCACCATTTATCAACCTGGCAGTTGCAGCGTTAACAACAACGCCAACAAGCATTTTGTCTCGTCTAGTCTAGTCCACACTTCCTCCACTGGCTTAACTGGTAGCGACTGGGAGATTTGATTGGGATGAATGAGCCAGAAGACAGATAACCTCTGCAACATCTGGTGAGGGGAAGATAACAGTTTCTCTCCATCTGACATTCTGACTTCACTCTCTCCTAGTTTCTTTCTTATTCTACCTCCCTATATCTTTCTCAATCTTTTTTCTTCTCCTTCCTCATGCTCTCCATCTACTGTATAACTGTACTTATTTTACCCTCTCTCCAGCGCTTTCTTCCTTGTAGCCCTCATTCCTCTATGATTCTGTCTTACAGTACGAGCTTCCTTTTCCTGCCTGGGCTTTTTTTTCTCTTTTTTTTTCTCCCTCCGCTGCTTTGCTGAGATTTAATCAATTTCTCAGTTGCTGTGACTTCCATTGCGACGCCAGGCCAGCTAATTTAAATGTGAAGCATTTAAAATGTCAATTACAAGCTAATTAAATCAATGGCACAATGTGATTTAGCCATTTCGCTCCTCTCGCCCTGAGCAATGGATAAATTGTCTCGGCTCAGGAGAGGAAAAAGGCTAAGTGTTTAATACAGATGCCGCTTGACTTGCATAAACACACACACGCACACAAACAGACCCCACACGACCTATGGGGAAATTGGTTTTGGGACAGGAGAGGATGGAAGGAGGAGTGGAGAGGAATGGTGGATAGTAAACGTCAAACGGAAGGGACAAGACAGAAGAGGAGGCTAAAATAATTAGAAATGGGAGAAGGGGTAGAAAGAGATTTGTGGAAGAAAATAAGAAAGAAGGGTAAAGAGGGTACAGAGGAAAATGAGCGGTGTGAAGAGGAGAGGATTCAAAGATGGGGAGAAAAGAGCTGGAAGCAAATTGTTAGAAATAGGAGAGGAGAGGTTCAAGAAAATCACAGGACAGAAAAGGTAAAATAAGAAGAAAAGGTGGAGAAAAGAAGTGAAAATTAAACAGTGCTGAAGGCATAAAAAAGGAGAGGAGGAACTATGTGAAAAGGTACTGAGTGGAGGAGAGGAGGAGGAAGTAAAGAGAAGGAGGTTGAAGGGAAAAAAGGCCAACATGGAAGAGAGGGGATATGAGGATGGAGAGAACAGCAGAAGAAAGGGTGAGGAATCAGGCTGAATGAAAATGAGTGGGTGAGGAAGGGAATAGAAAAAGGGGGAGACCAGCAGGACGGAGCACCGCGCTCCTTACTCAGCTCCAGTCTTGTGAGCTTGTGGTAAATGGAGTATTGATTCAGAGGAGATGAGATTTTCAGAGTAAACACATAACCAAACTCTGCGCTCTGCTGTGGGCCCAGCGCGCTCGCTGGAGACTTATAGTTAGTGTACAAAACATTACTAACGCCACTCTCATGTGAGGCCACTCCACTTCTGTGCACAATACACATCTCAATTGTCTTGAGGCTCAAAACTATTTTTTAATCTGCTGCTGTACCTTCGGGTAGCCCCTCCTATTATGACTGGAATGAAGTTAGAGGCAAACTTTTGGGGAGGTTGAAATGAAAAACGACTTTCACTTTGTTAACCAAACATCCATGTCTATCCATCTTTCTCTACTAAAGCAGTAGAAATGTATTTGGTGTATACTCTATATGGCCAAAAGTATGTGGACGCCAGAACATCACACTCCTATGTCTCATTCCAAAACGATGGGCATTATTCTGCTGCTATAACAGCCTCCAGTCTTCATGTTTCAGGATTTTTACCAGGTGTTGGAACGGGGCTGCAGGGATTTGCTCCCATTCAGCCCCAGGAGCATTAGTGAGGTCGGCCAGTGAAGATGGTTGATAAGGCCTGGCTCACAGTCAATGTTCCAATTCATCCCAAAGGTGTTGGATGGAAATGTTTTCCTTTTTTCAAGGACCTTGCATTGTCATGTTGAAACAGGAAATGGCTTTCCCCCGAACTGTTGAAACACAAGTGTTTTCTCATTGCCATCTGTCATCATGTGAATCACATTTATTTTCATATTTTTCAGTGATATAATATAGATTATTACAACAAAATGATACTGCTAGTAAAGATAGATTAGCCAACAATCTGTCAGTGTATTGTATTCCAAATAAAGGTCGGCTGTTTTCTCATGAAGCTCTCTCCTGTTGATATCCAGAGATATTGAGCTTGTTAATTAGCTTGCGTACAGATTTCTATCTATTTAAACTTTCTAGCCAGCTGCTCAATGTTGCCCAGGCCAAGCACGCAGTGATCTCTTGAAAACTCAAACTGGTCTCCACAGAGACAGAATTACAAGGTGTGAAAATTATTCAAACCACTTAAACCTTTTCAGGTTGATTTAGAATACTAAAGCACAGTGGCTCTCATAAGGACTTTTCTGAAAAAGAAAAAAGAACTTAACAAATTGATCTAAATCTTTACAAATAATTCTAAATTAAGTAAAACACAAAACATTTGCTTCTATTAGTGTTAATATCCTTTGCGTTGACACACCTGAATAATCATTGGTGCAGCCAATTGTTTTTAGAGGTCACATAATTAGTTAAATGAATGTCACCTGTGTGTAATCAAGGTACAAAACGTGATTGTATAGAATGTTTCTGTTTCTGCGAGGTCCAAAATTTGGTCGGTTTGCAGACCGAAACAACAAAATGAACAAAAAGGAACAGTCAAAATTGGTTGTGTTAGGTTTGAGTTTATTTTTTGTATTGTTTGTTTGTGTCAAGTTAAGCTTAGTTGACGTAGTAGTTCAAGCTATGGTATGACAGTCCGCAATTGTCACTCAATGTCACCATCATCTCACTAGTGAACTAGGTGCTCAAATAACAGAACTCTACTCAACTCTAACTGACTTACTGGAAGAGTGCACACTTAATTCAACAAATGCATTTTGGCATTCCTTTGGATGTTAAGAAGAGCAAATGGGAAACCTCAGATTAGCTGAATCCACACAGTCAGTGGACCTGTACAATACCCTTAGTAAAACCTATTAAGACTGCAGAAAATACTAAAGTGCACATTTTGGGCAATGTTAACGTTGCTGATGTACGATCAGATTGTACATTTTAACAGCTCTTGGCTAATAGATTAAACAAAAGTTTTAATTTTAAGAGTTTGAAAAGCTTTGAATTGTTCACATACACAACATGTGCTATGTGCTATGCCATACACTTTCACAGAGCCTGCAAACCAAATGCAACAGACAGAGTAAGTTAGCGATTAGCTGGTGAAGAAAGTCAGCATCTAGCAGCTAAAGAGCCAGATATTTACGTGAGTTGGTTGGAAACCTAAACAGAAATGACGTACGTGTTTATTTGCATATAGAGCGGGAAGTGAGATCTGTTCACAAGTGGTCACTTGAGACGCATTGCAATGCCTGGTGTGAACTGACATACTTCGAGCTGTCCACTTGTGATCGGAGCCAGCTGTAAACAGGGCCTATGTCAGTGCTATGTGTCTTTTGGCTGGTTTTGGAGTTCATCTGCTCCCTAGTGGCCAAAACTCAATTAGTGCAGCTTTCAATTAACCCTAAAAGTAGCACTTTCTCTGGTTGTGAGTATTCATCAGCATAAAAGACAGCTGAGCAGTGAAGGACATCGCCTCCAGAGTCACACAAGAACCTTGATATTTCAGATTGAATATCAACAGAGTGATGAGTAAAAAACTGTTTCTCAGTTGAGTTGAGTTGAGTCATTAATCAAATTACAAATGTATTACAAATTACAGAGTACATTATGAGTAAGGGGTACTTTTTGTCCTCTGTCTCTCCAAGGAAAGAACATTTGAATGATGACAAGTGGATGAATATCTGCACAGAACCAAATGCAAAACTTAATTTAAATCTTGGCACACAACAGCAGAGAGCTGCTCCATGCACCTTAACGTGTGTCTCAGTGTAAAAAGAGATTAGTGTGTATGTATGTGGGAAAGAGAGAGAGAGAGAGAGCGAGAGACAAAATAAATAAAAGGGTGAAACAAAAAGCAGAAAGGTGCACAAAGGTGACAAAGACATCTTTGCTGCCACACCTATCTTCATGCTGCAAATATGCCTTTACACACACACACACTGAAAAACACACACATAACAGGCGCAAAATTGAACAGACACGCACATAAACACACACACGTGCAGCACAGTATCCATTTATAGACAGATGACTTCATCTAAATGAACACACACAGAGAGGCAAATGCACCTGAAGGCTTCACGCTGAACACACACTCACCCACACACACGTAACGTACACACTCACACACAAACTGCGTGGCATGCTAACAGATATCTTTCCAAAGACAGGCAAAACAGTAATTACCACCATCTTCAATCAGCCTGTTAGCATTCAGCTGCGGCCGTTCCCTTATCGCACTGAAACACTGTGATTCACCACAACAGCAGCAGTGGCGAGCATGTGCTAAAGGCCCAATCAGTGGCACTCAAACAAAAATGGAGCTCCATCACTGAAATCCTGCAACATCACATTAGAGACATGTTTCTATTCTAAATTAGTTAGACTGAGTATTTGGCACCAGTTTGCAGGACTTATTTTGACAAATATGCAGCTGGTATGTTTTTTTAAATCTTAATATTGTTCCTTTTCTGTTTTCTCTGTTCATGTTTCAATTTATCTCTCTTAGAGCTGCCTGCAAACCAATTTGAGCTGTATCTGATTTTCACATTGTCCCAGGACACCCACTACAATCAAGTCACCCCTAGCTAGCAGTTCTGTTTCAGTGTGTGTCAATTGATGTATTTGGCTGTGAATTGGGACAGCTTGCACAGATGCCGTGTACACGTCTACTTCAAAATTACATGTAAAATAATTCATTTCAGGGAGAACATGGTTACCAGAAATTCTTACTATGTTTTGAGATATCGTTGTCAGCAACATTTTTTTTTTTGGTCCGTATCTGGGACACATAGGGCTATCTTATGCCCAGGTATGAATTAGGGCCTAAGAGTTGTAAATTTGATTTTAAGACTTTTTAAGGATTTGCAGACAGTCTGGATGTTGAATTATTAACTCATTGAAGAGAAAGTTTATAAACGGTGTAACATGTCACAAGAAAAATGTTGGCAAGACAGCACCTAGTATCATTATCATTACATTTGTGAAAGACAGAAGACTGTTTAGCAGCACTCACCACAGCTTTGAAGGTATTTCCAGAATCCTCCAAGACTCTTCTAAACTGGGATAAGGGTTTTAAAAAACTCTCCCCATAACATTGCACTCATGATTCCAATTCATAACTTTATAATTCATAACAGTTTTAACTGAAGTAAATCAAATTAAATGTAAATATACATGTATTTGGTGGTAAAATATGCACATGCAACATTTGCACACAAACCATGCATATACACACACTCACACAAACAAACACGTACAGTTTTTCTCAGCTAATTTCTGACCTTTTGTTTGCCAATACAAAGCCCTGGCTGCTTCATTATTTAAATAAATGCTGATAATGATCAGTAATTGTTGTTTATCTGCACCCAAGAGCCTAATGCTAATCAGCCAGGCACAGGCTAATGAGGTTAAGACAGTCCCGCCAGTAAACAGTGTGTTGATGAAAGAGAACATGTACCCCAAACCACAACAGAGTCATCCAAGTTCAGTCCCAATGTTTATTTCTTACATGTTGAAGAATGTTGAATGTCGTGGAAACAAATTGTAATATAAGTGATTATGTGTATCTCATACTTTACTTTACTTTACATTAATAGTCACATTCCTTGGGGCACAGGCCGAGGAGGTGGAGTTGCAGCCATCTTCGACTCAAGACTATTAATCAACACTAAACCTAAACTAAATTATAACTCCTTCGAAAGCCTTGTTCTTAGTCTATCACACCCAACCTGGAAAACACTACAGCCTATTTGTTATAGTGTACCGCGCTCCTGGACCGTATTCTGAATTTTTATCTGAATTCTCAGAGTTTTTATCAGGTTTAGTCCTTAAAACAGACAAAGTAATTATTGTAGGTGATTTTAATATTCATGTGGATGTAGAAAATGATGCTTTAGTGCTGCGTTTATCTCATTATCAGATTCGACTGGCTTCCGTCAGAGTGAACATAAACCCACTCACTGTTTTTACCACACCCTCCATCTTGTTCTTGCCTATGGCATTGAAACTGAACATCTAATAGTCTTTCCACAGAAACCTTTTTTATCCGACCATTATTTAATAACTTTTTTATTCCTATTACTGGACTACACGCCATTAGGCAAACATTCCTACACTAAATGTCTATCTGATAGTGCTGTAGCTAAATTTAAAGAAGTGATTCCAGCGGCATTTAATTCAATGCCATATCTCAATATAACTGAGGACTCCTATGCTAACTTNTGAACATCTAATGGTCTTTCCACAGAATCCTTTTTTATCCGACCATTATTTAATAACTTTTGAATTCCTGTTACTGGACTACATACCATTAGGCAAACATTCCTACACCAGATGTCTATCTGATAGTGCTGTAGTTAAATTTAAGGAAGTGATTTCATCGGCATTTAATTCAATGCCATATCTCAATATAACTGAGGACTCCTATGCTAACTTTAGTCCCTCCCAAATTGATC
>LKNJ01000966.1:3497-119183 GCA_002120245.1 Maccullochella peelii
TATATATATATATATATACGTGGTTTCATTTCAATAACTGTTCCAACATTTCACAAAATAGAGATTAGAGAAAAAGTCAAGAAAAAAAAGAAAAAAAAAGAAAACAGCTTTGTGAATCAGAACGTTGTTTTTTTCCCCTATTAATTATCTCACGACCCCTCAGATTTATCTTGTGACCCTTTGGTGGGGGTCCGACCCCTAAGTTGGGAACCGCTGGACTAAATTACCTAACAGTATTTAAAGTAGTTCAAACTAGCTCCACCTCGAGCAGCTACAACAGTAAAATGCATCTTACCAGATTCCTCATCTGTGTCAATGACATTAAAAACATCTGGAGCTGAATGTGATGTTGGTAACACTGTGGAAAGAAAGGTGAGATTTAATAAGATGAGTATGGAGTTAAGATCAAATCCGTGAGTAACATTTCATGAATGAGTTCCAGTATTTTATACCTGTTGATAACTTAATTGCTGCCTCTGTAACCGTCTCTGTGCTGGTTTCAATCCTCGTCTCATGTCTGTAGTCTGGACGAGGCGATACTAACTCTGTAGAAAATAAAACTGAATTTGGATAACGGTACATTTTAAAACTGAACCAGGACACATGGGGTCATACAGCACAGTCTCATTCCAAGCTAATATTAAACATGTTTATAGTATAAGATCCTGAAACAACTGTGGAATAAATCCAAATCAGTAAAGAGGTCCATCATTAAAGTCTTCCTGCCAATCAAAATGGTTGTTAACTAGATTTTATATTTGAGCCTTGACTTAACTAAACATACAGGCCAATTGGTCAACACTGATAACCAAATACTGTATATACAATATGACAGTTTACCACTTTTCATGGGTGTTTCATTAATGTTTCCGCTGCCATTGAAGGCGTCACTGTTTTGAATCAGGTCTGGAGGAAGTAGGGCTGTAGAATGAAACGAGACATTATGTAACGTTTACTAATGGTGTTGTAGGGCAGCACCTTTAATTAGGATACAAGACACTTTTACTTATAATTCAAAACACAGTTAATACCTGTTAATACTTCCATTGGTGCCTCTGTAGCATTTTCTGTGTTGGTATCATTCAGGCTGTCGTGGCTGTACTCCAGATGAACTGATACTCTCGGATGAATAGACTCTAGAAAAGAAAAAAGTACTGGGTTATACACGTTTTTTTATGTGATCAAAATTAGGTCTGACAATGAAGTCTTCCCGCCACTGAAAATGGTTTCTTACCAGATTTCACACTTGTGTCTAGAAGTTTTTTAGAGTCAGTAACATTCAATACGTCTCTGCTATCGTCGGCTGGATGTGGTGTTGGTGATTCTGCAGAAAGAAAGATGAGTTTCAAATAGAGGAGTTGGTACAGACATCATATTATATATCATATAACATTAAAGATGAACTTGAAGCTCTAAGTCACAAACAGCCTATAATCTAAATCATTAACTCATATAATTGTTGTGAATTCTGAATCTCTTCCTACCAGTCTGGTTAATTGTGGAGCTTCTGATGTTTTCTGTATCTGTGCGTGTGGTTTCATTGACGGCCTCCCTGGTTAGAAGAGGAGATGAATCTAAATGTGCAGAATAAGAGCAGAAATTCAAGGTTAACTTTTGTGATTGTTTTTACTTTAACACTTCAATTTCTAATCATAATAAGAGATTCTTAAATGACTTTAATGCCAATAAATAAAGGATTCATTATTTCCCAACCAGAACTGTATTCATGGCAGTGTAGAGAAGCCTCTGAAAAAGCATTTAGACCTTCATGTTGGGGAATAAAATGTATAGACAATATAATCAAACAGTTAACTGAATTAATGAAATTTTAAAAAATCCAAATAATTACATTTTATTATTTAGATTTATTTTGGTCAAAATTTCTGTCTCTGGTATTTATTATCTCTAAAATCCCGGCTACATGTATGTGGTCAATTTGAATTGGTTACAATGGATTCTCATAGTGACCCAGAGCATGAGAATTGTGTTTCACCATATTTTGGCAAAATGGCACATGTTACTCCGCTGAGCATAAGGACAGACAGTGGGGAGGTGGATTATCCTCCAGGAGAAGTTTCTGTGGACTTTGTGACGCCGCCTCGAAAACTGGTCACTACTAGAATCTATCATACAGTTAACAACACAAATTAAAGGTGAAGGAACTTATGAACCTTACACGTCTACAAGGTTGAGTGTTTGATACTCAAAATATTTGCATTTTTTGATTAGGCCTTGGTGTCCTTCCTGTATACGATGATTCTGTGTACGATGTTCTCACCCTTCAACATGTTGGTTTGATGGATGTGTTCTCTGACGGTCTGGTTTCTCACTTCATTAGAATAACAAGCAGGACAAGGTGGACAAGGTGGACCAGGTGGACCAGGAGGACCTTCAACAATACACATACAGTAGCTACAAGTCAGACATGTCAAACTGACCTAATAAACAATACTGCTGGTATAGGCTCTTTACAACGACAAGAACAATAGAAGACAAACAGGAAAGCACTCATGTGGGCTACTATATGAATTCTTGATATAATATTGTTCAATATTGCACTGTGACTTTTAAGGGAAACTTTAAATGTAAACCATTTTATCCAATTTAAAGTTAAAAGAATAGATTTTACCACAAATAATAGGGGTTTAGCTCACAAAAGTTGTGGTTCAGTTATTACATCCCTATGTGGAGGTTTGTCCTGAAAATATATAAGTATATATATAGTATATAATAACTTAGAAAATGAAATATATATTTTGTAAAATTAAGTGACAGCAGTAATTTTGAGTAAATATTGGATGCAGTCTGACTGACTATGTGAGACTTGATGTTTCCTCCCTGTTAATCACATTACTCATATCAGGTTTAAATATGCTGTCATCTCTCACCCTCAATGAGAATGTCATTGAGGGTCTTGTCGTTCAGTAGGGGAGGCCCTTTAGGTCCTGGTTCTCCTTTTTCACTGCGGTGTCCTAGTCATTGACAGGTGTCGTCATTAGTTTAAACCACTGAGTTGAAAATGGAAATCCAAACTAAAAACAGGATGATCATGTGTTAACTCCAAGACTGTGATTTTAGATTTTTTTTTTTGTTGTTTTTTTTTTAAACATGAACTATTTTCTCTCTTAAACATAACCAAGCTGATCTGTGATGCCATCAAGAGTCACTGAAATGTCCCAGTGAATGAGCGAGAGATAAGAACTCTGCTGTCCACAATGTTTCTCTATGGCTCAAACAGTTCAAAATAACAACAACAAACAAGCATGGTTCAGGTGTAAACAGTCCAGTAAATAATTTCCAACTAAATCAGTCTCCCATGCATTGCTAATGTGGCCGCTATAGACGAAGTCTCTTGTAGTGGGAGTATAGTGAGTGAGATTCTCATGTTATGCAACCACGACTGAACAATGGAAGACTGTTTGAAACTTGAGACTGACTTTCTGAGTCTATTTGTCTGTTCTGGCGCACACCTCAGGGTAAGTCTATAGGGAGGGGTTATTAGATTTCTGAGACACAACAGATCTCTCACCTCTTCTTCCTCGTCTCCCCTTAGGCCCAGGCGCACCCTGTGGTCCTGGTGAACCAGCTCTACCAGGCAAACCTAACAGGCAAAAGAACTGTGACTGTAGTAACAAATTCAGCTTAGTTTGAGTGATTGATGCAGTTTATTAAAGTGCCTGTTTTTACCTGGTGGTCCAGGTGGGCCTGGGAAGAATGTGAAAATATTAATGTGAAAAAATGAAAATATTAAAACTTTTGACATAAATCAGATACAGTAGAAGCACCAGAAATGATAAAAATCAAAGAGCTGGAATACTTAATATATTAAGTGCACCTGTTAAACAAATTCCTCTGGAGGAGTTACACAGATCTATGAAGACTTTGACCTGAAAAAAAGAAAAACAAAAAGAAACAGTAGGTGAGGTCAATGTTTCAGCTTCTTAAATGTGAATGTTTGCTGGTTTTCTTAGTCTTCTAGGACAGTAAATTGCATATCTTCCGGTTTGGTACTGTTGATCGGACAAAACAAGCAGTTTGAAGATGTCAGCTTTTGCTCTTGGAACTTGTGTTGGGCATTTTTTACTATTTTCTGACATTTCATTGCTTAAACGATTAATCCGTTAAACCACAAAACAATCGTTAATAAAACAAGACTTTATTTTACTTGTGTACCACTGATAAACGTGCTGTCCTCTCTGTCAAAAAATACAGTAGTGACCTCTGAAGAAATGCCATTTCCCAGCAGATGTGATTACAGTTAAGGGAGGAGCAGGCAACGGTCATGTTTTACTGCTCAAAGTATTTATCCAGGAAACACTTGTGGAAAACCAAACTTCTTCTTAATCTCTGCAACAGACTCTTGGATTCTTTGCATTACATGGACATGCTTCTAATCCTAAAAGGGAGAACAGAGAAAATGTTTCTATTAAAGATCACAGCAAAGAGTTGCTGCCCTGTTCTCTCCCACAATAACATAATGAGAAACATCTCTCTTTTCAAATATTTTACAGTACAGTAGCCTAAACTGTCTGCAATATTTCAGAAAGAAAAGCCCACATTCCGACATTTTGGGGTCTTACAGGAACCATGGAGTACGTCATCAGCATCAGCATATCCTTCTCGTCTTTGCTTTGCGTTGGTTCTCCCTCCCGGCTTCTTCTGCCGCGGTGGAGCTTCTTCAGCTCTCCAGCCTCTCCAGGGTCCGTGGGCAGAATTCCTGCCTGCAGCCTGCAGCTCTGTGACAGCACCTGTACCTGGGCGTCCAACCTGAGCAGCTCCTCTGTCAGCTCTTTCTGTCGAACCAGCAGGAACACTAAACCTGCTGAGCACAGGAGCAGCAGCACGCACATCCCCACCAGCAGCACCTTCCAAACAAGACAAACCCCACTCCTCTCCTTCATGTTTGTGGCCTGTTTCCTGGTCCTCTGCTGCAGAGTGATATGGGCTCTGAAATTCAAAAGCACACACAGCACATATCTGAACACCTGCCAACAGATGAGACGTCAGAGGGAAACTACGCCGTAAGCTGTTGGAGAGGAATAAACATGTCAAAATCTGTCTGTAACTACAAGGGGGAACCATGGTGCGTTGCGCAACAACAAGCATCTGGGAAAGTTAAGATCTAATAGGCCTACTTGACTTAGAAGCAGCTAATGGACATATTTCCAGAATGACATATCATGCACACAGTGTAG
This sequence comes from Maccullochella peelii, assembly GCA_002120245.1. Taxonomy (NCBI): domain Eukaryota; kingdom Metazoa; phylum Chordata; class Actinopteri; order Centrarchiformes; family Percichthyidae; genus Maccullochella; species Maccullochella peelii. Next base: position 8,693 of record LKNJ01000966.1, read on the forward strand.
TGCTTCTCATCATTCTGGCGCTCTTCCTCTCAATAATTTCACCAGTCTGTCCTACACAAAATGACATGGAAGTGGAATAAATAAGTTGTGAACAAGGGGAACATTCTTCGGATCTACAAAAGATCTTTCAGAGCGCTTTCAGTAAAAGACTGTGAGTGGGTGGATGTGCGTGCATGTGTTTCTGTGTGTACTGAAATCTCCTTTTAATAAAAGGGTTTTCATGTTTTTTTTATTTATTTATTGCATTATGCATTTCTAAATATAAAATAATAGTTGCATATTGTTTTCTCCACTTGTGTTGGTGGACAAGTGACGTGAAAGATTCTCTGTTTCCAAAAAGTTCTAATTATCCAGTTTAGTCTCTACTACAATGAGGAAAAGCAAGTTTTTCAGCCAAATTGGGATAAAAGCCGCCACCCAAAACCCCTAAATGTGAGGCCAAAATCTTGAACAACAGCTATTCAGGTACTGAGCTTGAAGGACAGCTCATTATAAGCACGGTGTATGAAGACCGTTTTCCCTTTTTAATTTTGCATCCATGCTCAATTTTTTGAAGTAGTGGAGCACTGACACCCATTCGTAAATTACATTTTTAAGACTTTATGTTTTTAAATTATAAAGATGCCATTTTTTCTTTCCCTCATTTCCTTCTTTGAACTGCTGGGTAAATCCCTGCTCCCTTTGACACAGGTCAGTCTGACCCAGCTGATTAATTTCCCCTTGAAAAGCCTCCTCGGTTGATGAATTGGACAGTGGGGTTTCTTTCTTTTGAACAAAGTTAAATGTGAAGTAAGCCCATCTAAAAGAAATTGATGCAGAATACAGCCGATGAAAGACCTGCAGGTTTTGCATTATTATGAGTAAAAAAACACTTTTTTTGTTCTTTTTGGGGCTGCTTTGTGGTTTAGACGTACACTGTTATCCGGCCTGTTCAGTGTCCTGCCATGCAATGGTACTTGTAACCCCAAAGTGGCAGTGTTTCTAAGCAACCAGTAAAGTGAAGGCTTAACTGAGGATTTATAAACACTTGAATCACTGTGATTTATTTGGTAGAAGAACGCTGATCATCTTTAAAACCGGTTGAGGAAGCACTGCATCTCTTCAAACTGCACTCTAACTTGTCAGGAGTAGGAAAGAAGAAGAGACGTAAGTATTATTCTTTGATAATTTGTCAATGGAGAATCTAAAAATGCTTAGAATAGTAAAACGATACTCTTAAAGAAATTGCTACTACTAATGTTTTAAAGATAAAACATCTATGCGTTATGTGGACTTTGGTTCCTACATTAAGAGACCATGAGAAACAGAAATTTTAATTATGAAATTCAATTGAAACCCTAACTCTAACTCTCTCTCATGTGTCTATTTGACCGTGTTCTGTCAAAATTAAATAAAAAAACACAAACATACTCAGGAATGCGATGTTTGACTCAGTGTTGGTCATGATGCTCAGTTATTATAGGGGGGAAATTGTAGAAAGAAAATTTTTGTATTGAGAAAATCAAAATATAAGATTTTGCAGTCACCACAAATCATATGGGATAAACGTAAAGCAAAGAGTACAATTTTCAGTTTTTCATGATGCAAGAAGAGCATAAGGATGTACCGGTGCTCTCTACTTGAATCCATAGAAGCTGACCTTCATTACCATCACTGAAGTGAGACCCCGATTTAATCAGTAAACTGACATTTTCAAATTTTGAATTCATCATGCTCATTTTCATTCAGTATCAAACACTGTGTAATAACAATTGTGTACATAATCAAAGAGGGGAATTACTTTTGCAACTCACAGTGTGTAATATCTTGGGATAATACACTAATGCTATGAGTTTTGAGTATGATAAAAGTGTAATAACATTACAAAATAAGGGAATAATCTGTCACCCACTGTAGGAGCCAAAATGTGTATTTGGCCTGTGTTGTTTATTATTTGTTTAGGCTGCACACATTCTTTTGGTTACTATCACTTTCGGTAATTGGCACATGGGTGTGGTTTCACGTTATTTACCTGTTCACTTGGATGGCAAGATCTTGACAAAGTGGTTGAGTAGGGCTCTGATACTTTCTGTTGACTGTCACATTTTTGGTACAATTATTCCAATACAACATTTCTTGTCTGTGCTTTTTTGTTCAAATAAACATCATAAAACGCATCCGGACTTCAGTACGTGTCACAGTGAAGAGCCTACTTAGCCTCTCAGCTTAAACTGACTGTAGTGCGCTATTAGATGTGGAATCTTATAACACTCCCATGATACAAAGAACTGTCTCAGCAACAAACAGCTCATCATAAAGCTTTATGTGGGTGTATTTTGGTTGTAATGTGTGCCAGTGATGAGTTACATCCCAGCAGCACTGAAGGACAAGAGAATTACAAGGGATGAAAAGGAAGGCTGTCCGCAGATTAAGGTTCTTATAGTTTGTTTTAACAGGTGGATGAGTTTGGTTTGTCTGCTGGTTAAAACAGACAGAAGCTTTGTGAGGACAGGTCAAACACAGTAAGCCTGCTCAGGTGTGTGTTTCTGGCCGGGTGTTATGAAGGGGATGCTGCCGCTGGAGACGCTCACCGTCGGCCACGTGGTGGTTGATGCAGTGTCTGAAGTCACCGCACTTCTGCTTCTACTGCTGCTTCTGCTGCTCTTCACCGCCTGGAGCCGAACAAGCCAACCACAAATACCAGGTAGGAGACTTCAGCATCTGTTCTTTCACATAACTTGTATGGATTGATCCACATATACAAGTGTCTGTAGGTACAAGCAGATAGAAGCAAGAGATGTTTTAAAGAGTTTCTTTTTTAAAGTGTTTTGTGGTTTGAATGGTGACAGTACATTTTCATAATAGGGGCAGGGAATTTAGAGCCAAAGTAAATGTTTCTGCATCACATTATTAATAAAATAACATAGTAGTTTGCTGATTTCCATACACCAAGTCATCTGTTTTCACTTGCCCCTCACCACATGGACATTAGAGCACATTAGAATCTGACCAGTGCCCCTGAAGAAAAATTAAATATCTTTCTCAAAGTCACTCAGCAGACTGGATGCTTTGCTAAGACAGGAAACGGAACTGGGATCTATTATGCCTTAAATCATATACCTGTTTCTTTCTGCCAGGTCCTTCCTTCTTGGTGGGACTCGGCCCCATCCTCTCCTACAGCAGGTTCATCTGGACTGGGATAGGAACAGCAAGCAACTACTACAACAACAAATATGGCAGCATTGTCCGTGTCTGGATTAACGGCGAGGAGACCATCATTCTGAGCAGGCAAGTGTTTCTCTTTTATACTCACAATTTATCCCGTGAATCTGTAATCAATCTGTAATAAGTCAAAGCCTGGCTGCTCTTGTAGGTCTTCAGCAGTGTATCACGTTCTGAGGAGCGCCCACTACACAGCCAGATTCGGGAGCAAAACAGGGCTGAAGTGTATTGGGATGGAAGGGAGGGGTATCATCTTCAACAGTGATGTCCTCCTCTGGAAAAAAGCGAGGACATATTTTTCTAAAGGTGAGAAATGACCTTAAACAGAGAGTATAAAGTCAGAGTATTGTGGTGCCTTATTTCACCTCTCTTTCTATACATTTTTCCATATCTAATAAACTAACAAAAATAAGTCCAACCCCTGCAGATTGAGGTCTGCCAATAACTTCTTCATTGTATTTGAATTACTGTACTTCTCACATGGTTGTTTTACAGCTCTGACAGGCCCCGGTCTCCAGAGGACAGTGGGAATCTGTGTGAGCTCCACAGCCAAACACCTGGACTGCCTGCAGGAGATGACCGACCCCTCCGGACATGTGGACGCTCTCAATCTGCTGAGAGCTATAGTGGTGGACATCTCCAATAGGCTTTTCCTCAGGGTACCGCTCAATGGTCAGCTGCATGTTTCTTCATTCGACACTTTAACAGTGTATTTTCTGTTCTTGCACTGATGCCTGCAGTTCCTGTACTCTGTTTCTTGTTGCCCATAACTCAGAAAAGGACTTGCTGATGAAAATCCAAAGCTACTTTGAGACCTGGCAAACAGTTCTAATAAAGCCTGACATATTCTTCAAGATCGGATGGCTGTACAACAAACACAAGAGAGCAGCGTAAGATCCTCACGTCACAGTAATTTAAACATTAAACATTTGGCTTGTGACTTCTTCAACCTAATCTTTGCGTTGCTTTTTCTGCCAACAGCCGAGAGCTGCAAGATGCAATGGAGAGCCTTCTTGACATGAAAAGGAAGATTGTAAATGAGTCTGAGAAGTTGGATGATGATCTTGACTTTGCAACGGAGCTCATCTTTGCTGAGGTTCGTCTCTTTTGATGAATCTATGCCAGATGTGTCACAGAGTTACCATCCTGATAATGTGTTTGCTGCATTCTGCATTCTGCATACCTTCATTTCCTTTTTCCACAGAACCTTGGAGAGCTTTCAGCAGATAACGTCAGGCAGTGCGTGCTGGAGATGGTGATTGCAGCACCCGACACACTTTCCATCAGCCTCTTCTTCATGCTGATGCTGCTGAAACAAAACCCAGACGTAGAGCTGAGGATAGTGGAGGAGTTGAACACTGTCTCGAGTAAGTGCATTTGAGCTCAGTTTCACTCTGAGAGCTAATACTGAAACTCTTCCAACAATCCATGAATGCTGCATTTTCATTTCCAGGTGAAAAGGGTGCTGGAAACATTGATTATCAAAGCCTGAAAGTGCTGGAGAGTTTCATCAATGAGTCTTTGAGGTTTCATCCTGTGGTTGATTTCACAATGCGAAAAGCCCTGGAAGATGACAACATCGAGGGCACTAAAATTACAAAAGGAACCAACATCATTCTCAACATTGGCCTTATGCATAAGACTGAATTCTTCCCCAAACCCAAAGAGTTCAGCCTGATGAACTTTGACAAAACAGTAAGTTAGCTGAGTGTTGTGCAACAATATGTGGCTCTAGAAACTAACAACAACAGTTCAGTCTTTACCTCCTCTGTTTGGCAGGTGCCCAGTCGTTTCTTCCAGCCGTTCGGCTGCGGGCCTCGTTCCTGCGTGGGCAAACACATCGCCATGGTGATGATGAAGGCCATCCTGGTCGCTCTGTTGTCTCGTTATACTGTGTGTCCTCGCCAAGGCTGCACCCTCAGCAGCATCAGGCAGACCAACAACCTGTCGCAGCAGCCTGTGGAGGACGAGCACAGCCTGGCCATGCGCTTTATCCCTCGAACAACACAACATCAGCACAGTCAGCACTGAGACACGGGTTACATTCTGGTGGAAACTACTTCGTATTGCATATGTTGAAGTATGTAGCTGATACAATGAAGGGGATGGGGCTGCTAAGCTGCTAATATTCCCTGACCAAGACTGTACAAATTTACAAAAAACCCCACAAACTCTGGTACTCTAGATTTTCATAGTTCTATATTTCCTAGTTTGTTTCAAAGAGCAAGTAAACACTAAATTTGTGATTTCACAGCAGATGTTTTGCCTACTTTGACCAACACTGTTGAAGGTTTTAGCCAATACAGAGCAGTGAAAGCATGATTTTCTGGCCCATGCAGTCTGGAAAACCAGGGTGGACATTGATTTTTAAAAATGACATGCATGTCCTAATGTGGTGTCAACTTGCTTTTGTTTAAGACCTGGACTGAGACAAACAGCTACAGCTAGTTTTTCCTTTTGTTAATCCCAGTGCAATCCTATTAATGACGTCACATATATATATATATTTTACATACAGTATGCGTTTCCTTTAGCATTACAGGGGTTATCGTATTAAACAAAGTTAAAATAAGGTATAGTGAGTAGCGTTAGATGTAAACGTCATGTTAGGATTTCAGCACACATAGTGGAATGTGTAAAATATTAGGTGTATTTACATTAGTATGACATATGATGATAAGGTGAATCCAGGTAAAACCCATTACCCCTTACTATCTCATATTGTTTTCTCATGTTGAATCTATCTAAATAAATATAAAAGGTTATGTTGATAAGAGACTATTTAGACAGATTATTTCTTTTTAGGGTCTCAGTAAATAGAAATGTGGACTGTGCAGCGCAGGCAGAAAATCAAATGTTACTAATGTTTTTTTACATTTCGTGTATGCTTAAAGTAAATAATGCTCATGCAATAAATATGTGACATCTTTTTTTCCATGTAGCAAATATAACGAGTGGAAAGAGCATCAGATAATATTCTCTTTACTGTAATAATATCCCTGTTTGCTTCAAGTCCGGCACATCTGTTTCATCATAGCATCTTTTTCATGAATAATCACTGAGTCAGAATTAATTTACATGTGTCGAATTTATTCATAAGTTAGCAGAATGTAGTGACAGGCACTCTAAGAAACAATGATTTTCTCTGTACCACAGGCACAAATCAAACACCCCACCTGGGCATTAGAACATAAGGCGTTGGGTTAAAGTGGAGTTTTAGACACATTGTTAGCCTTAAATCAGGACACAGGCAAAAAAGAACAAAGGTAAACTTTCTGTTCAGGTTGAATTAAATAAAACAGGCTAAGACAAGTCAAACAGTACATGAAGAACAATGATTTCTTTTCTTTCAGGGAAATTAATATAAAATATTTTCCGTAAGAATATAAATCCAATAAATATGTATAATACTGCATTGATACAAAAATATAATAATCGAACACCACTAACATCCACCTCTCCCAGAAACTGACAAACCAGAAACATGAGTGCATAGATAATCACACACAGAAGGCAGTGTCTTAAACAGGCAGCGTTGTAAAACACGAGGGAAAAGTGAAATGCTGCTCATCGTAATGATAAATGGACAATGTAGAGTGAAATCTTCATTGCTACATTTAAGACAAAATACTCTCATCATACATGTAAGAAATGCGTGTAACTGCTGCAGTTGCAAGTGTCAGCATAAATGTAATCCTTTAGACAAACAGGGATGTAAACCTCTTTTTGCTGCTTTTTCAGCAGTGAAGACGATCAGGTTCTTCTTGAAAAGCAGCTCTCGGTTAATATTAGTTTTAGAGTATTTAAAAAAAAAAATCTCCTCTAATGGTTTGTCCAAGTTCATACCAGAAATAATAAACAATTAATTTGGTACTCCTAAATATATCAATATCTTCCCTGTGACTCTCCCCAAACACCTAATAAATAACATCAACCAATCCAATGCAAGAATGTGTTATTCTTTCCATTTCAATCAGCATTAATGAATTTGAAAGAACCAAAAACTTTATGTCTTTGTCTGATCTAAAATCCAAATGGGCTTCACTGTCATGATCGATCCAACCAAAAAAATGTAAATGATTTTTAAAAATAATGTCACAAATTAGAAAACAGGACATAATCTCTCTTGTTATTTAGCATGCAGACCTGGGACGCAAAAGATAACTGCAGAAATTCATGATTTTCCCCTTACACCGAGAATGTCATACTTAGCATTTAGCTCACTCAAAAAATATTTCAGCCATTGAAGTTTTCATGTCATTACGGAGCCCTGTCATCATTTTAAGACATACGTGTTATTCTGAAACATCAAACACCCGCAGAAGGTTAAAAGCACAATCTTTTGGCCCTGAGGTTATTACCAACCATGACTTTCAAAATGTTGTGACCCTGTGAATTATTCCACCAATGTAACTGTTAAAAATAAATGATTTGTGGACAAAAAAATAAAAACAAATCCTACTACGTAACTTATAGTGGAAGATAATGGTAAACGCTGTAAAATAAAGATGAGAATGCACAACGTCAGATGTTCTGCACCGTCTCATGTTCTGTTCTGCACTACTGCTCTGTGTACCTTCCTCTTCAGTGGTTGAGGGTCAGGTATGGTGCTCATGTTGCTCAGTGGTGTCAGCGGAGGTGTTGCAGGTGGGGATCAGTGCTCCTGTAAGGCTCTCTGGCAGTGGTAGACCAGGCAGTCGGGCAGGTCGGGGACTGGAGAGCGCAGCCACACAGCCAGCGTTCCCGCATTCACATGACAGTGCATCAGACATGGCTGATCCTGGAGGAGCCGGCAAGCTACAATACCTTCCGTACCTATGAGGGAAAATAATAACAGTGACTCACTCATAGTGTAAAAGTCGATGTCAAATCGACTGGGGCTGCACATCTGCTTCAGCTTGATGCCCTGCATACATTACAGCTGTTTCATTGCTTCTCCAGTTTAAGATAAACAATGTTTATCTGTAATATCTTCTATTAAATAAACTAATAAATACACAAGACATACCAAGTGTTTGTAATTTGCAACTACTGGCTTTGTTACAGTTTAACAAATCAGTAGTCACAACTTAGAAACACTTGTGCCTTATTAGAAAGTGGTACCAAAGTAACTAATAATATATTTAACTTTGACAAAATAAACTTAACACGAGGTCAACTTTGACATTTTAGTTCAGAAATAAATGTCTGTTCACCTATGATTTCCACGACATGAAGCTGAAGTTTCTTCTTCAGCACATTCAGAGTGGCTGTGAGAGGTTCTGGGCCATCACTTATCAGTGTCAGGTTCTGCTTTGTATCGTGAGAGAAGGCCAGCCACATTGTCCCGTACTCCTCTGTGGACACGGTCAAAGGTCTAAAGGAAATATGTGAAATTACAGTAAGCAGCTGATCATCTCTGCACAGCCATGCTTGGAATAAAGAAGAAAATATTTCACCTGATGAAGCTGGTTAGAGGCAGTTTGTATGAGAGCTGCACTGACTGAGGCATCCCAACAGGCAACTGGTAAGATACCACCCCAACCACTTCAACATGGACTGAAGGCCTCTTCACAGTCAGGGAATACTGACACACTGCTACACTGTGGCTTCTCACCTCCTGCACTGGGCTGTCACACACACAGGATACCTGAAATAAACATAGCAAGAAAACGCCCTTTAATATGAAAGACTAGAAAGGAGAGTATAAGACCTCACTAATAAATATTCTGCTCAATAATTACTGTACCTCAAGTTCATCTGAGTCAAGCTCTAGTAGTATCTGTTGAATGTCAGAGTCAGAGGAGTTGTAAATAAACACAATGAGCGCTAAAGAATCCTCTTTCTGCACATGACAGGCTGAGAGATCCAGGCTTTGGTTGGAGCACAGAGGAGTGATTTCTGAGTGGGAGAGTCCAGAGAGCTCTGCAGGAAGATGAGAACTGAGACACAAGTCTTTAGGTCTGTCTGGGTCTTCATGTGGAGCAGGATCAGCAGCTACAGCAAGACCATTATCCCTAATGAGAGAGAGGTTACTTCCCTTTATGTCACTGTCAGGTAACTCTACATCACAGGGGCTATTTGCAGTAGTGAGGCTCTGAGAGAGTTGAGGTGTCTGTTTGGGTGGAGAAACGGCCAGCTCTGAGGTGATGTTGGAGTCCAGGAGGTTGTTACACAGCAAGGTATCCACTGTGCTGGGAATGGAGATGAGGGAGTTGGATATTTGCTCGCTGGCACCCGAGGACGAGGCCGGACTTTTGGCTTTTCTTCTGAATCGCTGGAGTGTCGGCTCAGATTTTCCCATCTGTTAAAAGGAAAAGTTTTAGTTGTAACAGATGCATTTGTAGTGCGCGATGTACCATTATTTTAAAATCATTGTTACATGGTGATTTTTCACAAAAAACATAGCACAGGGATGCAATATCACATCAGAATGGCTGAGATTTACAGAGCCAGTAGATCCTGTGTGGAGCTGAAACAATAAGTTGATCAACAGAAAAACTATTTTGATAACTGATAAATCGTTTAAGTCATTTTCAAACCAAAATGCCAAATATTTTGTGGTTCCAGCTCCTCAATTGTGAGGATTTCCTGCTTTTCTTTGTCTTAAGTGAAAATAACTTAAATAACTTTGGAATTTGGACTGGTGATCAGGCACAACTAGACATTTTATAGACCAAACGGTTCATCAATCAATTGAGAAAATGGCAGATTAATCAATAATAAAAATAATTGTTAGTTGTAGTCTTAATCCTGCACCCCCTGTTGTATATGTATATGTTGAATTATAATATGAGCCGTACCTCAAACAGATAAAGAAGAATTAAAGCGCTCACCAGACACACAGAGGTTTGGGAGCCCAGGCCGACAAACAGCGAAGAGGCCAACTGCTGTTTCTCTTGTTCAGGCTCGGGGGTCGGTATCGGAGTGGGAGTCTGGCTGTGTGAACTTTCAGCCTCTCCCTGCTGGCTCGGTGACCGGAGGGGACTGGGAAGCTCAACCTGGGCAGGCTCCTCCACAGGTTCCCTCTGCGCCAGGTAGCCGTCCCTCCCCCACACCCTCCTCACGCCATTCAGCTTCAGAGTTGTAGAGCTGGAACCAAAATCTAAAAGTATGAGTTCTAAACCAGCCGTGCATTTGTGTGCAAGCTATTTTAACACAGACAGCACGAGTATGCTCGTTGTGTCTACGTACCCTCCTTTGTGTGAGATGTCGGTGCTATCGCCTGACAGACCAGAGCTAATGGACAGCAGAGTAGGAGACTGACGGTCTGCGATGCTGCAGGAGGACATGCTGATGGGCAGGGACAGGCCGTATGGCTCCAGGCTCAACGCTGAGGCAGACAACACAGTCAGAACAAATCAAAACAAAGCAGCGCGCATGCTGCCAAAGCTGCCACAGCCTGAATATTTTAATGAGTTTTACCTTTTGCCTGAGCCAGTTCCTCCTGCCGTTGATGGGGAGGCTTGTATGGAGCAGCACCAGCAGCCAATGCCTCCGACACAAATCCATCCAGAAATGACAGAGAGGAATCCACCTGGAAACCAACAAGTTCAAACTTCTCCTTTAACAGGGATGAGAAGATCATTTGGAAAAGTTCCACAGGAGTTGCAAACTAAAGATGTCACATGTGAGTGCTTACAAATATATCTCATATCATATATATCATTTTTATACTTTGTTTTGCCACAACAGACAATTAAATTACTACATGAAATTTTAAACAACCAGTGGAAACATTTGTGTATTTAGGGAATTATTCCCTTTCTCTACTTGACTGATACTGCATCCGATACTGAATGGAGTTCTGTGCTAAACCATCATTTCACGATTTATTGTTTCTGGCATTGTACACCAAAGTTTGTCTGAACAGCAGCAGACATTCAAAGTCAAATTAAGTGTTATCATGTTTTCAATACACCAGGTTTCTATGAGTATTGATTGTAAGCACTACAATGACAATATACTGCACACATCATTAGCCCTGCTTGTTACCTCCAGGGTTTCCAGGCCGGCGTCTCGAGGCAGCACCCTGGCTCGTAGTTCAGAGTCTTGGCTAAGGTGCTGCAGCTCCTGAGCCCTCTGTCTCAGCACTGTGTCCAGGGAGCTGCTGTATGTTTCAGAAACCTCCTGAGCCACAGAAACGCCCGCCCCGCCCTCACAGAGCTTGGCCATTGCCATGAGGACCCAGCTCTTTGTTTCGCTGCTGGTGTTCTTCATCTCCAACAGTTTGGCCAGCAGCCTCAGCACTGTGGCCGCTTCGAGTTCTTCCCTCAAATAGGAGTATTCACCGAGGACCTGTGCATGGCAGAGAAGGGTAAGACTTTAGTGTATTCAACATACTAGGCAGTGAATGTCACTAGTACATAGTACGTATGTAAGATATACTTTGAAGGACAGGTAAAGAGCAGTTGTTTTAACTACTGTGACTTTGTGTATTCTTGCGTCATTCCTGTAAAAAATGCACTCATGTGTCTCCATCTAGGATTTTTACATTAGGACCTTGCTCGCCACGTTTTAAACTCAGCTTGATATGGCTGCTGGCTGCACCGCAGACCTCTTAAATCCCTGTGAGTTGCCTGAGATCATCCATCAGGAGACACAACAGCATGACTGTGCTTTTATCATCTGTGTTTCAAACTATGATCTGAATGACCTAACTAACTAATTCTTTATGATCTTTAAAATACTATTTTTATTGTTTCTTTATAGGGGCTGCTCTATTTTCCTGTAGTTATTCTTACCAATGTTCATTGAAATGCTTTTTGTATTTCCACCTCCTCTTATATTTTACTGTTCTTATTTATGCCAGTAATTTATAGTATTAATAGTTATAGTAATTTATAATAAAGTAATTTGTAAAGTATGCTTTAAAGCAAAAGTTATATTCTTTTTCCTTCTTCTGCTTCATCTTCTCATTATTTTTACATAAGATTTATACAAACTGCTCATTGTGCAAACAGCACTCACCCAGCTGATGACTTGGAGGAAGCGCTGTGGCAGTTTGCCAGGCTCTCCTTGCAGCAGAGAAACATATGAATCCACAGCAAACAGCCTCAACTTCCTGTCTTCCTCCATGCTGTCAAATCCTGGGCCATTAAAGAAAAATGACTAATAAATATCAGTATCAAATTACTGAACTGAAATATCACAAAAAGAGGGAACACTACAGAATAAGTTGAGTGCGTGGTTAACTCACCCTCAGACAGCAGTTTAAGGAAACTGTTTGGGATGTCAGACTGCATCATGTCTCCACCCACTGAAAACACTGTGTTCATGGTCTCAATGAACCATTCATTGTCTGGTGCATATGTATAACGGTTTATAGGAAAAAAATCAACACAATAAATAGGAACAAACAAGGTATAAAAAAATAGCGTTATTAAAGATAGTAGCAGTAGCTTTAGTATTGAGAACTGAGACTCTGCTGCAGCTCACCGGGCTTCAACACAGTCCAATAGAGTTATCATTTCGGCCTTGAACCGCCAGTATAAGTCTACAGGAGAGTCATAAATGTCTTTATGTTCCACTGATAAAATCAGTGTAGCAAACCATCCATTCTGCAAGGGTTTACTGACTTGGTCTAAACTACATCTGTATCAGAAGCAGGAAGCTGTGCAAAATAAAGTCCATTCAACTTCATAGAAAGCAAAGTATGGGACCCTTTTAATTGTCAGCACTAATACGCTTGTTTGTCAAGATTGTGAGTTTCCAATTTTCTAAAACAAAATGTATCTTGGCTTTTGAAAGCCTGAGCAATTGCCCTTTTGGTCTGTGTTTAAGCCCAGTGAACAGCTGCAGCAAACAGGCACAGTAAGTTTCAAGAAAAGTTATACTATGCACATTAATTAATCACCAGAAACATTGTAAGGGGATCTGGACTGAAAACATTCAGAATCATATATGAGATGTAGTGGGTGGGGTTTTAAGTATGATTCTGATTCTTCTTGGATCAGTGAAGCTGATCAATTCCAGAAGACATGCAGTTTGTGACTGGCTCTTAGTTCAATATTTATATCAGCTAAATTATATTGTGGACTGTGGTTTAATTTTGTAAGGGTTTTCCAATTTTCAAAATGCAGCGGTCCACCAGAGGTAAATGACTGTACATTCAACACTGAGCGCTGTCTCCTGCATCGTAGTATGATCAACACACTCGGAAGGATATTTTTCTGCCAGTTCTGCCACCTTCCCCACCAGGTCAATGGTAGTGTAGTCATCTTTACTGATGCGCAGAAACTCCAGCATCTTCTCCACAATGACGGTGACGTTCTGGGCGTTAGTGATCCGAAAGAGCAACTCCAGCGTCTACAAGAAAACCCCATAATGCTGTAAACCCACAATTCCATGACACCAAAATCCAGACTACACCAGCATCTGCCTCACCTCACGCTTGATGATGAGGTCGGGGTGATCGAGACACTCTATGATGGTCATCTGATGCTGCAGGGCCAGTTTAGGGTCCTGCTGGACCACGTAGGTGAGGGCCTTCAAGCCTACAGGACACCAAATAAACTGATTTACTACAGCGAATATCTGAAATCTTCATTGTCAATGAAAAAAAATGACTTAAATCGAAGGTTTTCTTTGGATCTTACCAAGATATTTGAGATTAATCTTCGGCGACAGAACAAAGTTGCCAATGCACTTCGCAGCTTTTTCCAAAAGTTCAGATTTGGGATGAATTGTGTAAATACATTTTACACACTCGTATAATATTGCTGGAAATAAAGAGAGATTTCAACAAGTGATTGAAGAACATACTCAAATTAATTCAAACAACAAAATTTACAAAAGATGGTACTTTAAATTTGACACACCATAGGTGATGTTATGATTCATCTCTGCTCTTCGTAAAGACTCGTCGAGGACTTCGTACATGATCTCACTTGTACTGTCAAACAAACAACAGAATGTACTTGCAAGGATTCGAGCACAGACCACAACCACATGATAGCAGAAACATCCAGTTCATCGGGGGACAAAATAAGTAATAATTACCTCTGGTCATTTTTCCCAAGTAAGGACAGTATTCTGAGAAGCTGAATTTGCAGCCATGGAGCAGGAACACTATGATAGTTAAAATCCATGGGCAGTTTTCCCCCCACCACTTGCTTCAGTATGGTGACAAAACTTGCTGTCAGGTCCTTATAACCTTCTGGATTCTCCTGTAACAAAAGAAAAACATGTGACATGACTGGACTACACCGCAGTAGATCAAACCAAAATGTCTTTATAATGGTTTCTCAATAAATGCAGTTAATGTTGCGGTGAAGTAGTAACCTCATAAATAACTACAGAGTCCAGAAAAACAAATTACCTGGATCATCTGTAAGTAGATGTGTAGTGAAGCTGTCATGACACCAGGATCCTTGTCACACAGAGCTTTACGAAACTTGTTGTGGATGTGTTGAACTTGATTCGGTGCTATTAGGTAGAATTTGTAAAGTGCCAGGACTGCTTTTCGTCGAATGATTTCTCTACAAATACGTTAGGAGAAACTCTTATAAATCATAATATTCAAGCAGATTTTTCAGGCTCCAGTTTATCATATGAATAAATAAACTTGAACGCATATATGTAACTAGGCCTAATCGGTCTGGAAAGGCAAGGAGCATTTCTTACTTTTGGTGATTAAGTTTCTCCTCGACCAGAGGAAGGATTGCAGGAATCATATCTTTGGGGAACATCTGGCCGACAACAGTTAGAGCCATGCACACTTCAATAAGGTTTGTGCTCTGAAGATCCTGAAAACACAAACTACATCAACATTCCTTATTCAGGCACCAGATGACAAATTATGTAAAAACTGAACACCCACCTTTAATACAGTGTTCACAAGGAGTAGAAGCAGCTCATGACTTTCGTTCAGAAACAAAGACACAGCGAGATAACCTGCAGAGCACACACAAAATCATTTTTTGCCCAAAGATGTTTAGAAAGATGCAGCGCAGTTGTTTCATAGTTAAGTCAATAAAGATGTTGTGATGACAAATGAATAAGGTTCTCAAAAATCACTACTACTGAATTCTAAAAAGCTTCTAATAATGCACCTTGTGTTCATCATCAGACTAAGTGAGTATTGCAGAACCACTGGGTAAGGATGCTGAGGAAAGCTTTTCAACTAATTACAAAAGAACATACCGACTCTTTTCTCCAGAGCAGTGCCTTGCTGAGCCAGTTTGATGGCATGAATGTAGCTGAACGAAGCCTCATAACCGAGCATTTCGCAGTAGATCGCTCTCACCATGAGCTCCTTCATCTGCCTCTGAATCAGATTATGACACAAGGAAGAAGTAAACATATCAGTACTTTCAGACATCGTTGGACCTATTTGAATAATCTGGTTTCTTGTGCAAGAACCAAATTTGGAAAATGAGGAGAATCGTACCATGGAGGTGTTCGGGGAGGACACCTGTTCTTTGATAGCTGCTAGTTCACGTTGAATAAGTTTTTCCTCCTCCTGAATAGGGGAAACACATTTAAGGATAATAAGATCGAATGCTGAGAAAATGCCTGCCAAGGTTGGCACTGCCATGCTGTGTTTGCTGCCATTGATCATGTTAGGTGAAAAGACCATAATTCAGACCATGAACTACATATCAGAATCTTACAGAGAAGTGTGTCCAGGTACTTATTTCACTAATTATTTCAAGAAGATGAGAAACATTTAGTCATAATACCAGAGCCAGTGAAGCAAATTTTCACTTTTTTAGATTTCAGATAATAATAGATAAGGGTTATTGTCTTTGCCCTCCTACCTTTAATGCAAATGTTAACCAGTGGCTGCTACTTAGCTTTCCTCATAAGAACGTGGATATCTAAATGTATTTCTTTTTGCTGTAAACCATTTCTGATTGGTGCATTCATGTGTTTGTGGGATATTACGACATCAAAGACTTCCCTCCAACACAGTCTGTGAATGCAAAGCATATTGGCAGCTGACTCTAACATCTCGAATGTCTGAGGTTATCACAAGCTCATGAACGCACCAACAAGGACACGTTTGTAAAATAGTCCCAGCTCTGATTTCACCTGTATTACGACATAATAATGACATAACAGAAACGAGAGGGTGTCTGTAAATCAGCCTAAAGCTTAGCACAGTACTGTACTGAATACTTTGCATACAGCAAGTGGGTTACATATAAACACACCTTTTTTTGAGTTAGCATCGGCAGCTTAGCAAGCTAACGCTAGAGCATCAACAAGTGACTCATCATCTTATTTCACCCAAGCTCCAGTTTTTAAGGACAGACTCACATGTTTGGACGTTAGCTCAGTGATCCCTCTGATGAGGTTTCCTAATTTTGAGGTGGAGGAGAGTTTTGCAGATCCAGGCTGATAGTCTAAAGACAGGAGGCTCGGCAGAGCTGTCAGGGTCTTCTCCACAACATCGCTCATTTTGGCAGCGAAAAGCGGGGCTTGGAAGCTGGCTTTTTTATTTCAAAATACACTTATCAAATCATCTATCCATCCCAGTAAGAGTTTCTTACACAGAGCCAGTGAAAGCTACCTGTTAAACATCTAAAAAGATCACAGGAGCTAAAACGCTACCTTGCCATTCGGCCATTGTTTTGATTCAGCAGACTGACCAAGGCTTGTTGATGATGTCACTTCCGCAATGTTTTTGGGAAACTTTATTAGAAACCTTAAACAAAAACAGTGCTGCCAGGTCTGAAGAGCTCAGTAGATTCACAAGAAAATAATTGTAAAATAATGTGATAAGGTAAAGAATAATAAAGAGAAAGCAGTGATACTCAAAACGCAGTTTATTATGTTTGTAATACTTTGATAAACAGTCCCTTGTATAACTGTACACTAAACTACAATAAAATAATTACAGTAAATATGAAATTACAGCCATTGGATGAACCACTGCATGAAAAGGAGTACATTCTAAGAACTTATCCATGTTTTTTATATATTAGTATTATATATATATCTAGTTGGGGACCACAGGTTCAGGATGTCGGCAGTGACTGAATGTGCATATAGAGAGCAGTAAGTGGCTTCCACAGCTGGAAACAAACAGACATGAGAGTTAAACCATAAATCATATAGGGATGTAAAATCAACATCATGTATTTTAGGTTTACCTATAAATGTGCTTTATTTATATTAGAATAATATTTGGCAGGTGAGTTGCTCACTCACCTGCCAAATATTGAATGGAGGAGGCTTGTTGGGCGCACAGGGTGTGGAATTAAAAATACATGAATTCACTGTCTATTTCTTTGTTTAATCACCTACAAATGTGTAATTTTATTCATAATATTTTAAACCAATGCTTCTTCATTGGCTTCAGACTAACTAATATTGATTCATTTCTACAAGCCAATCTAATCACCCTCACTATCTCTCATATTCCAACATTTCTCATTTACAGAGAAGCCACACATCTCCATCCTCCCATCTCTCTTTTCTCAGTCTGTGGCATGAGGACGTCTTGCCAAGTGAAGCTGAGGCCTTCATATAAAACTTATTGCTTCTCCTGCATTTGTATTTTGTTTCCTTGTATCCCATTTTTTTCCAGCTACTGCATTCCTCCATTATTTTTTGTGCAAAAAAACAAATAAATGAACAAATAATGTCCTTTATGTGGGCACATATAATACATCACTTTATTGTGTCACTTCTATCCTATACTGATTCTAGTCACTACCAATGTATATACATTTTACATCTTACGTTGTAACCATAAGTACTTCTGTGCAATTTTCTTTCAATCATACTAAAAGAAGCGTGCCATTTGGTTTAATTACTCTCTGAAATATGTAAATCTACCCTTGCCGTTAGACTGGAGTATACTGTATACAGTGCTATTGATATGCCCTATGTACAACCAAAAATGAGTCTCTATCTCTGTGATTGTACTCTAGCGAACAGAAACACCAGTGTGTCTTCAGTAAGTCTGTCTACCATTTAATCCTCTGTGTCTTCATCCTTAAGCCCAGATCTGGAATGAAAAAAAAAAGAAAAGAAACAGCAGACATTACAAGATATCACCAAAAAAGGTCACTGCAGATTGCAAAGTTGTCAGATCAGACAATAATAATGGACATCGCATACCCGAAGAGTGTGGTCCCAGGAACCTGTGCTGAAGGCTGTCCCGTCGGGGGAAACGCGCAGTGTACTGACACGGTTCTCATGTCCAAACAGAATAGAGACCCGTGTTCCTTTGAGAACATCCCAAACATTTATGGTGTAGTCGTTGTAGCCGCCAAACAGTAGCCGTCCTGAACGATGAAATAAAAACCATAAATGCTTTTAACAGCATAACTCTAATATACAAAATAAATAATTTTAATATTGGTCATTAACTGCTGTTTGGTTGAATAACCAGATTAATACTGAAGTGACAAAGTGTATATTTCTTACCACTGAGAGAGAAATCAACACTTGAGACCCCAAATATGATGCTCTCTTTGGAATAAATAGCCACTTCTCTGTCTGCCCTCAAATCATACAGGCGGCACTGTAACAAAGGTCAGTGTTTGTATTTTAAAGAGAAAATTTTAATATGTTTCCAGTTGCACTTTGTGTGGTAAATATTTAATATTACTTACTGTAGCATCATCTGAGCCAGATGCAAATGCATCTCCACTGGGATAGTATCTATAAAAAAGAAAGCCACAGTTAGGAACAAATCACTCTCTTAAAGCCCCTGTGTGTAGGATATGTCTGACTTTTAGCGCCTCCTAGTGGTACTATGGAAAAAGACACTGTGGCTGAGAATGAATGGGATAAAAGTAACACATAGATTGCACCAATTTTTCGCCTGGATTGTCTAACTTTTCTACAAACATAACTATAGGATATCAGAATAATTTGAAAGATGTTATAAAACAGAAAATATCGGCACTTTTTTCACTGAATGATAAATTTAAAAAACATGCTTATCTCTACAGTTATATCAGAACTCAATATTGACACAGACATTTGGAGACAATCACTTACCGCACACTATTTATGTCTGATTCATGAGTTTCAAAGGACTGAATACACTGTCCTGAACGCATGTCCCACACATTGGCCTTCTTATCACAGCCCTGCAGTAATATAGAATAATGCAAAAATATTTGAAATAATTCAGTGAAGTTTAAATAGTAATGAGCTGTAGTGAAAGCAGAGGAGGAGGAGGAGGAGGAGGAGGAGGAGGAGCAGGAGGTGTCCTCACCCCTGAAACAAACGTGTTTCCAGTCTCGGAGGGGGCCAGGTCCAGACAGAGCACGTCTGCTGCGTGTCCATGGAAACTCTGCAACAGCTGCCCACTCTCAACATCCCATAATGCACATGTTCCATCCCCGCTGGACGTCAGGATCTTTAACACAAGCAGACAACGAGGAGGAAGAATAACGGCTCTTCTGAAGTTCAGTAAAAGTCAGTGTGGGCTAATAACACGCAGCTATAAATGGATTGTCTTCACTGTGTGAAACATCATGTGATCAAGCTATCAAACCAGCAGCACCAGGCTTCTGTGAATTATTAACAAAGTAAGAAAGCTCCTTTCAACAGGAATATGAAAGGCAGTGATTTTATGATTAATAATGAGAGAGAAACAGTGATGAATAGAAAAGCAGCCGTGTTTGCAGAAAAAAGTGTCATTAAAAAAACACAAAACTACTATCTCCATAAACATTTTACTCAGCTGCTTTTGGTGTTTTGTGGATGTTTCTTTTTTGTGTGTGTGGTGGATATTCTCACCTGCATATCCGAGTTGGTGAAGCTACAGGCAGACAGGTAGTTTGTGTGCATGGCCACTGACTTCTTCTTGGCAGCCAAGTTCTCGTTCTTGTCCAGAGACAGAGGATACACTGAACATTTGTTGTCCAGGCCCCTGAGACAGAAAATAACCCCAGTTTTTACCAAAAACAAGAACAAAGAAAACCAAACAGATGACACACCGCATTTGGATCATCACAGGTAGTAAGACACTCACCCACAAGCTACAGCACAGCCAGACGGGGCGTAGGCGCAGGCCATCACCCAGGTACACGGCATTGTCACAGCATGCTCCTAATAAACATCAAAAGACAAAGCTGCATGAGCCGCACCAGGACAATGAGATGAATCAGATTCATTAGGCATAACTAGAGCAGAGCAGTAAGCTTTAGGCTGTTAGACATTAGCAGTGCTACAGTTTGTCCAAAACTGTCTTTAAATAAAAGTACAAAAGTATTAGCATCATTTTTCAGAATGGCCCATTTCAGAACAGCATATATTATATTCCTGAATTACAATTAATGATGTATTAATGTGTACATCACTTCAATGTTGCAGCTGGTAAATGTGGGGCAAATTTTAATTAATGTATATATATTTTATATGTATTACTTTATATAATGCTGGGTAGCTTGTGAATTCCCCCCCCAATAAAGTCTTATTGATATAATAATATCATATTCTATTTGTTGATTATATTGGGTATTATTAATCTGCATCTGGAAAGTAACAAAAGCTGTCAGATAAATGTAGTGGAGTAAAAAGTACAATATTTGTCTACAAATTGTAGTGAAGTCGAAGTATAAAGTACCTTAAAATGGAAATACTCAAGTAAAGTACAAGTACCTTAAAAGTACAGCACTAAATGTACTTAGTTACTTTCCACCACTGCATTTCTGTTACACAAAATTTTGTTTATTTTTCTCACATCTGTGTTTTTGCTTTGGTCTTGGGAAATGCAAAATACTAAACACTAATTATTATCCTTTCAGACTCAATAAAATCCTTGAAATAAAACAATCTGAGAAGGAAAATCACTTTTAGTTTGAACTCCTCACAAATTGTGTCCACACTGGGGCCATAACCTCTGATGAGGGGCCAAAAGCTCCTACTAGTAGCTGATAGCTTAATTTTGAAGCCCAAATTTTGGGCACCACTGATTTAGACTATAGTTAAGGTCATTCAGAAGGTTGGCTTGGTGTACAGGAGCGTAGTCTAAACACTGGTTTGAGACGAGCTTGTAGGAGGATGCGGTAGGAATGTTTTGAAAAATCTCAGCATTTTACTAAAGTGGTTGACGGTTTTCATTCTGTGATAAAATACATAAAAGAAAGAAGTTACCTTGTTGGTAGTGAAAGCATCCCATACAATCACTTTTCCATCCTGCAACAAGTGATTAGAAATAAGTACAATATGAAACACATTTATCCAATTACAAACTGACTTCTCTAATTAACTACCAGATGGGAAATCAGAGTTAAAAGCAGATAAACAGTGAAGTGTGTGACCTGTGAGGAGCTGACGATCCTCCTCTTGTCCTTACACCAGTCCATACACAGAACTTTGTTGCCATGTCCCTTCAGAGTTCTTCGGGTCTTCATGACAAACTGACCCAGCCCCTCCACCTTCTCTGCCACCTGATGTACTGCACACACACACACACACACACAACATACTGTAATACATTAAACCCTCTACTGTATACACCCTCCTTTAATATTCGTAGCAGCAGTAAGGATTAAACTACAGTAAGCCTGCGCTAAATGGAGGAATATATTGAATTCATATTTGATTAATCTGTCATCCATTAGCTCCTGTGAGCATCCCATGATACAAATGGCCTGTTTCTAGTTTTTTTTTTTCCATATTTAATTTAACGTCTCTACTATTGCCATATTGCTGAGACATGATTGGACAAAACCACTACATAGAAGAAACCCTGCACTGGGCTGTAAAATGGGGAGGCAAACAAACATCCTGCTTAAGTCGCCTGTCAAATCTGAGGTAACGTCAGGTCAATAATCAGTTTCCACAAATTCACATGTAAAATTGGCAACATTTGACCTCTCGCTAAAATACATTTGGCTGTAATGAGACATTTGCTGTTGTTTGTCCCGTCACACTGTAAACGCAGAGGGGGAATCGAGGCCTCTCCATTTTCAGCACTCACGCTCGACATCGTGCAGCTTCGCTCTCTCCTCCTCCAGCTTCGACTTCAGCGTCTCCGATTCCGTTTTGAGATGGGCCAGAGTCTCGTTCAGCTGTACCTCCTGTGTCGCCATTTCAGGGATTAGAGGGGATCTCATATATTTCCTTTGTGCAGGCAGCGATCGGCAGCGAAAAGGCTTAAAGCAGAGCTAACAGCTGATGCTGCTGTCATGACGTCAGAGGGAGAAGATGCTCCTCCAGTTTCCAGAAGAGGAGGAGGAGGAAGAGGAGGAGGAGGGTCCTGCATCCTGGTGATGCTGCTGCTGCTGCTCCAACACAGGCTGCATCCTTAGCGACACCCAGCCTCATCCCAACACCTAAATAATGCATTCAAATACCGCAGACATGGAAAATACAATAGGGCCTAGGCTACTGTTTGCCTGTAATGCAAAACTACAGCAGATAAATACGGCACTCTGGCATTTTAACAGATAAAACTATTTATTTCAATGGGATCACTTATTAAGCAAACACAGTTACATGTTACAAGAAATAGACTTTTAAAGAAATATATTAACATTTTATATAATCCTTTGTTTTGAGTGAACGATTCAAAATACTGTTGAGTGTTATTGATTCCACTTTCACTTTCACATTATAACATGGCCATAGCTTCTGAGAACACTGAGGTCATGTCCTGAGTGTGTTTTTTGATTTAGCAACCTGGGGAAGTTTACATTCTACATTTAAAATTAAATACACAAGGTGGGTATTTAATTGGCTCATATTTCAGTATTTTTAGACACACTATATTTAAATTGTGACTACTGTTAATCAAGCAAAATAAAAAACAAAGAAATTATTCCCTTTTTCTCCCCCACCAGAATTTTATTCCCAGCAGTGCAAAGAAGGCTTTGAAACAGCATTTACATGATTTACTTGATGCTGTCTGGTCAACAGCCCAAAACCCAATGAAATGCAGTTTACATTTATATAAAACAGAGAAAAGCAGCAAATCCTCACATTTGAGAGGCTGAATTTTCTGTGGATGGGCTAATGGGCTAAGATTAATTGACTATTGGTTGCAGCTCTAATACAATTAACAAAAATATTTGGAGAAATAAAAATGAAAATCTGAGCAATTATACACAGGATTAAAAAGGCTTTCTTTGTGGAGGTGGTGCGTTGGGGGGACATGACCTCTGTATTTCAAAAATCCTGGCCACGGCCCTGAATATTACATATATGGTGTACATTGTTAATTAAAGGTGTTTACATATGTATATACAATAAGATACAGCCATAGTCCACTGGACTATGAATCAGTCATGAGGAGTGAAAGGTCAAAGGCTGGCGGCTTCAGATCCTGGTTAGGAAACCCAGATGAAGGCTGCTCGGGACCTGCAGCAGCTCCAGAGCCTGCGAGGACGGGCAGAAAGGAAAGGTGACCTGGAAACGATAGCCTAAGTCCAGCATCAGCTGTGTGGACCCATCACGATCTTGAAGTAATGACTGCAACAAGGAGCAGAGTGGCGTATTTAGTGAAGCACGGCAGGTGAACGAGTATTTAATGACATTGCACTGTATTTTAAATCAGAAAGGCTCATTACATTAAAATTAGAAAATGAACAGAGCTCACCTGAACTTTGCGGACAAATGACGACGTCACCCTTTTCTCAAAATCATCAATGGGTGTGTAGGAGTTCAAAATCTTGACAATCTACAAATTTGAATGTGAGTTTTGTTTCACATCAATGTTAATCTGGATTTTTTTTTTCATATAAAAATTCTGCACGTGTGGCATGAATAAAGTACCTGAACGGGGTTGAGTTCTGTGCATTGTTCGGTGATCTCTTTGGCGTCGTCATCGGTGGACTTGTTGACCTGCAGCAGCCAGGCAGCCTGAGACAACGGCTTCAAAGTGTCTATAGCATTAGAGCTTTGCAGTTCCTTCTCCTTCAGCCATTCCTCCAGGTAACTGATGTTGCACCTAAACAAACAGAGAAGGTATGAGCTCATTTTTGTCTGCCAAAAATACTCTTTCATTCTCTTAAAAACAACCCCAGACCTGATTTGCATTCCTTTCCTGCAGGAGCACATATCTTTGCGGAGCATGATGTTGTTGAGGGTGGTTGCACCAACTAGGAAGAACAGTTGCTTGACAGCCTGTTTGATGAGGCCAGGCTCCATGCTATGGTAGCTCATGGTGGAGTGGAAGATGCTGAGCTGCTGAATGATGGAGGAGATGGTGTACGTCTCCGAGTCCTTGTAGATGCTGTTGGAACGCTTCCTGAAGCCTGTCGGCTTCATGCTAGAAATCCCCTGTAAACTCTCGTGCTCCAACATCCCGGGAACTGTAAAGCAGCACGGTTTAGGTAGCTTATAAAGGTTGGCCACTACCAAAATCTGCATGTGATACTGATGAACTTTGTAAAATACCAATTGCAGGAGCGATGGTCTTTTCCATGACTGTGATGAACTGATGGTAGATCTGGATGGCCAGGTCGCTGAGAATCTGTCTGTGTTCTGACAAATCAAAATTCTGCAAGCAGTTCTTTTTCTGCCGAGGAGTATTTTGTTTCATGAACTCCTTTTTGTGAACAGAAAGCAAAACAAGGGAATGTTAAAATATTCCTGTTACTGTACAGTATATATGACGATATCGACAGACAGAAACCATGATAGTGCAACCAGGAGAAGTACAGTGAATTCAGACCTCCTCCCCGCTGTACTGCTTCAGACAGTTGAGCAGCTGATACGTGTTTGAGAGCCAGAATGACAGCAGCTCAAAGTCTTTGTGGTGACTCTGAAACAAAAAAAGTCAGTTGCTTTTTGCTTTAATTTACTTTCAGCAACAACAACAAAATTATATATTTTTTCTCATTCTTTAGAGATGTGACATTTTATTTAATTCATGCAACTTCAACTTAACTTTTGTCAGCTGTTTATCCTTTTCAGATCATCAACATCACAAAGTGAAATAATTAAAGTAAACTAAACTGCTGCCAACATGCTAGCGACCTAATCTTAGATATGGTTATGAATAATAGCTTTTGGATTATAATCATT
Source organism: Maccullochella peelii (assembly GCA_002120245.1). Classification (NCBI taxonomy): domain Eukaryota; kingdom Metazoa; phylum Chordata; class Actinopteri; order Centrarchiformes; family Percichthyidae; genus Maccullochella; species Maccullochella peelii. Next base: position 33,815 of record LKNJ01000966.1, read on the forward strand.
ATTTATTTAGCAAATCTACAATGGAGATAAAGGCTACTATACTGAGAATTAACCTCACCATGATGACCTTTTTGACAGCACAGATGGTCGCATTCATAAGAGACTTGAGTTTGGCTTCATCGTTCAGATAGTCGGCATGGCGGACGCACATGAAGAGGATGTGAGCTGGCAGACTGGGGATCACACTGACCGCCACACCTTTGGGCTTCAGGTCTGTGAGTAGCAAGTATCATCTAGTTATTGTTTATTCCTGCTCAACCTCAGAGGACCAGATGCATTCCAAGTGTACACACAGAGGAAGGCAGACAAACTCACAAAATGAATGGGTTTAATGTGACTATATCAGACTAACAGAAATAACACAAAGGAAGAATACCCAGAATGATGTTTTGAATGAGCCTGGATTCATCCTCTCTCTTGTACTCCAACATGCCAAGGTAATCTTTGGGAATAGCAGGCGCAGACGTTTGCTTCGCTGTGTGAGAAACATTAAAGTGATGAACATGGAGAAATAGGATTTATTTTACAACGCATGTGTACAAGTCACAGTGCTACCTTTCTGTGATGTTTCAAGGCTCTTTATTTGATTCTGGAGTTTCTTTATTAATCTGTCTCTCTGGTCGAGCTGCTCTTCAAAGTCCTGAAAGAAAAGCAGAATCTGTTGCTGTCTTTCATGCAGACTAAATATGCATGCACACACTCTGTACTGTACTGTAACCCTCTGCCTGTCCACACACACCATATTCTCAGCAGTTAACTGTGAAGTCTCCTGTCTCAGTTTGCTCTTGGCCTCGCTCTCCATCAGCTGCTGCCTCTTCAAGTGATCATTCTCCTCTTCCAGCTCCTCTACTCGGCCTTGAAGCTCCCTCTTCAACTCCTCCAGCTCTTCGGCTTTCTCCTCAAAGTGCCTAAAAAGCGGCAAAAATCAGGGCGACTCAGAAATGACCATCACTTCTTTAATCAAGAAACGGACTCCAAACTGAGTATTTTACCTGCGTCGAGAGCTCTCTTCTTTAATCTTCTTTTGAAGAACGTTAGTGATCTCCTCAGTTTTGTCTTTCGGGTGACATGGACAAAAAATAAATTAAAAAAGAAGTAAAAAACTAACATGCAAAAGCACTTCATAGTGAAATAGTTGGGAAAAAATACCCCGATCTACCTGCTAGTTCTCTGCTCTGCTCGTCTGCATGGGCCTCCAATTCTTGTTTTTGTCTCTGCAGCTCTGAAACCTGCAGTTTCAGCTCTGGTATCACCTGTGGATCACATCAAACAAGGTAAAGCACAAATCATGGCATGTTCTGCACCTCATCTATCCCAAGAAATTAAAATTTGTATTTAAGAATGCAATAACGCACTGAGTTCTCACTGCTGAGCCTGGACACTTCTTGGCGAATATTCTCGTTGACATTACTTTTCTCCTTGAACAGGTTTTGCAGCTTGCTGTTCTCATTTTGAAGGTGGTCCGCTTTCAATTTCAAGCCCTCCACTTGAGTCTCATAGCTTTCTTTCTGCTCCCTCTGGTGGTTTTCTAGTATTCTGCCATTAAAAGGTGGAACCATGTCAAACAGGATCAAGCGTACACAGGTTTGTCACACAGGTCCAAAACTGGACAACACTGATATTAAGTGTATGGTTGTCAGTAAAAATAGACCTGGCAGCTTTCTGTAGGCCATCAAAGGCTTCCAGCAAATCTTCAACTTCATAAATCTTCTCAGAGTTGTCGGGTGTGAGCCTTCAGAGAAACAATGTGTGAGATTAAATGCCTAAAAGAGATATAGAACAACTACGGGAGAGGAAGGGAAACCTAAAATATTTGGATTACCCCAAAAGAACCTCCTCTTCAACAACACCACCAAGAAGTTGTCTCGTAATATCGTTAATTAAAGCTGCAGAAAAATATTCAGGCATCATCAGTAAAATACTGTCTTTATTTATGTATAAGTGTGTTATCATTTTCATAAATGATGGTATATAAATAAAAGTCTGTACCTCTTGCCTGTTCCGACTGTTGCTTCATCCTTCGGTCCACGTTATTTCTCTGATTCTGCAGGTTGTTGAGATCTCTGCGTAGCTCGGGAATGGCCTTGACATGTTTGGTGAGCTGGATGACCTGTTCCTGCAGGTCAGAGTTCACCTGGCCCGCCTCCTCTATCTTTCTCTGCAGACGGACTCTCTCTTCTTTCAGTCTCTTTATCTCCTCTTTCAGAGCTTCCACCTCCTTCTCGTGGTCCTGTCTCTGGATCTCAATGTTGTTCTCTGCAATTCTGCCGAGAATCATCTCATCAACTAAACTGAATAAACTGAACAAGCTGAGACATAGATTGCACATTTTCATTACTTACTTTCTAAGCCTTGCTTCATATTCTTTCTCCTCCAGAAGATTCCTCTTTATTTGATCAAAGCTCTCTGTAAGAGTGTAAAACTGTTCACAAATTTGGTACAAATTACAATAAGAGTATCATACATAAGAATCTTGACTCCTATTACCTTTGGCCTCTTTGGTGGAAGCTTCAAACTTTTTCTCCAAGTTCTGCTTTTGAAGGTTTAGTGCATGTGTTTCCTTTTGAAGCTGTGCAATTGTCTGGAGCGAGAATAAAAATATGTTTTTTTAAAGGGCTCATAAAGTAAACTGTGTTACATTTTAAACATCAACTTCAAAACTGACCAGGCTAGCATCTTCTTTCGCTTTCTTCTCTCTTGCCTCCAAAGATGCCTTCTTGTTGTTTGATTTTTCCAGCTGTGCCTCCAGAGCCTGAAGCCTGTCCACGGTTTGAGAATTGGAGTTGGCCAAGCTTGTCAGTCTTTCCATCAATCCACGGTTCTCTTTGTTCTGTAAGGACACAGGGATTCGGTTACGTCCTCTGCATAAAAGCCACAGCTGAAGTAACTGTGGAGGCATTTTTACCTGCTCTTCAATCTTCTTTCTGAGCTGCTGCACCCTGTAGGAGAGCTGAACGTTAAGCACCAGCCGACGCATGGTTTGAAATCGCCGCCGTGCTAGCCATGCTCTGGCATACTTCTGTAGAACCAGGGCTTTCTGCTCCTCCATCATCTGAGAATTAACAAAGAGATAGCAGGGCATGAATCACATGTGGTTACATTCTGTATTTTCATCACACTGAATGATACAAATAGTGAATTGATCATCAGTTACAGACCTTCTTGTACTGTTTACGGGCCATCCAACCTCGTGTGAAGGCCTGGATGGTGATGGCGGCCAGACGGACTACCTGATAGATCTGTCTCATGCGGTAACCTCTCCAGTGTCTCTGGATCACCACTGTTGCCCAGCCCTGCTTCAGTGTTGCAGCACTCACTGTTTTACTGCAGGTTTACAAACAACACAAGTACACATCAGAACACCAAAACAGAGGATTCACGACAACAATAGTGTAAAAGAACGCCTCTAACCGGATTGTCCTCTTTCCGCGGATGTACTCTTGGAGGATGATGGCCGCCTCTCTCATACGCAGGTACTTCGTCCTCTGGCTCCACCCGCGGATGTGTTTCTGGATGGTCACGCAGGCTCCTCTCAGTCGGTCCAGGCGCAGCTTCTCGAGATAAGCTACCTGACCAGCTCGGAAGAAGATCTTTGTCCGACCAAACTTGTACTGGTTGGGGTCCTAGAGATCAAGCCATGAGGCCAAAGTGATACACAAACATGCAGTGCACGATAATGCATGACAACTTAAAGGCAGCAAAAGAGGCGGCTAACCTGGATCAACCTCTGCAGCACGTCCTTACAGGTCTGTTTCTTGTCACTGAGGTCCGCCTCCTGATGTGACATTAGGATACTGTATCGGCTGTAAAACTCAATGTATGTCCACCTGCAAAGAAAAAACATGTTTGCCATTACAACGTAAGCATATGGAGAAGAGAATATTATAATTTGTCATATGGAAACTAGTAATAGAGAACGACCTGGACGGATAGCTCTGTGCACTGATACGAATCGTTTCAAGGACTCCACAGGCTCGCAGCTGCTGCACCACCCTCCGGGAGTCATATCTCAAAAAACAAGCAAACACTCACTTATACCAAAAACCAGGTGAACACAGAGTGGATCGTGTCAAACACAGTTTCATCAATACTCACTCAAATGGGAGCTTTTCATCGTTGGGCTTAATGCAGCGCACATAGTGAGGGGTGGTAGCATTCAGTGTTTCCATCAGTAAAGAGAGGGAGCTGCAGAACTACATTCAACCACAAAGTTCATGAGAAAAACACAAGATACAAACTCAGTCAAAGTTTTATTCTACGCACATCAGTAAATAAAGAGTATTATGTAAACTTCAATGAGGGAGTTCAATCTCCAGTGAACAGTGACAGTGAGTAAACATTTTCACCTTATCTCCCACAGAGGTTCTCAGCTGTTTATTGGCTGGTTTCACTCCAGGTCTGGCGGGCCTCACTTTGACACCTCTGGTGTTCACAGTGCTTCGCTCCTCCTCTTGGAAAAAGTTGGCCAAAAAAGGAAACTGATAACAGTTGCAAGCAGGAGAAACATGTTAAAATGAGAAGAAAAAAAACAATGCTGCATGGGTTGGTTTTAATGTTTTTGTTAACTTGGATTACCTTACTGACTCTCATAATGTCAACCAGTTCTTCATAGAGAGCGTCTCTGTTCTTTTCAAGAAAACCTCTGCACTGATATTCCACCTGTTAATGGAAAAAATACTCAGATAGTTTAAAAAAGGTATCCATCAGGAATCCAAAAGGATGTGTTTCTAAGGGTCACCAGACTGCACCTTGTCTGCAAAGTGTTGAATCACAAAAGCCTCATTTGATAACCTGGGCTTCTCGAACAGAGGATTGGCATCTAGGTAGTTGAACAGCTTTTGCAGCCAGCTTTGATCAGTGCCCTGAGGAAACTGTAAAGTAAAAAGACGTATGTATAGGAGACACAGCAATCATGAAAACACAATAAAGCAGAACTGAAAATGTTAATTGTAAGTTCACTTCATGTCCAATCAATTACCAAACACTCTTCATCAAGCAAGTCGAGGATCCCCATCTTTGCTTCAATCAGGTCAATGACCGGCTGATTGTCATAGAAATCTATCAGCGTCCATGGGATGTCCTCTCTCATGTACTCCTCTTGCTCCAGCTTGAACACATGCTGATTGAAAACAAGAAAGACAAGAGAATAACCCTCCGAGTTGATTAAGGGGTGTGCGCAGTGTTTTGCGATGATTTGGGACGACGCCGATGCATACCAAGTTAAACTGCTGCTGAAGCTTTTCATTTGCATAGTTGATACAAAACTGTTCAAAGCTGTTGATGTCAAACGTTTCAAAGCTGAGGACAAAGAACATCAAGATCACATAAAAAAAATGGCAGCTAAAGAAACCCCAATTATCAAGCAGCTGAAGAAAACAAAGTTCTGTATCTGCATTACCCGTAAATGTCCAGAACACCGATGAAAGCATGTTGCTTTCCTGGAACCTGCAGTGCTGTGTTTATCCTGTTAATAATACAGTCAAACAGATGGGCATAGATCTGCTTGGCAAGGGCATCCCTGGCATTTACTGCCCGCTCCTTGGGCACGGGCTTCACCACCGTCTCAGCCACCAGAACAATCCTCCGATGGCACAGCCAACGCACCAGCCCCTCTGCGGTCACACCCAGCAACTCACAGAAGACTACCAGGTGTGGATCACTGGGCTGGAGGATATGCAAATCAAGTTTTGTGTTGAACCAGGTTAATGTTTTGAGATCTAACCTTGCGACCAAAAAGCAATTTAAGGCTTGGAGAGTTGAGACTCACACGAACGGATGATTTGTCCTCTCCAGAGTTTTTGATTTCTACATTTCCCAAATGCAGAACGGCTGCCAAGACTTTGAACACATCTGACTGAAAGTCCTCCTTCAACCCTGAAGAAGCAGAGAAAGGACGGTAAAGCCAACATAAAAGTTTTAACACTGAAAGCCAGTTACAGTCTGACAGCTGAGGTGTTTTTTTTACCCAGCAGTGAGAAGGTCTGTCGAGTCTCTTCCATGTCTTTCTTGTCATCTACACCTTCAATAGTGATCTCACCGCTCATGCAGGTGTACCGGAACTTATCTGCACTCACTACAGATTAAAGGAAATATATAATTAGGCGCATTTACAATAAAATAATCCCACCCACAATAAATATGTGTATGATTGTAAGATTTAGATGTGTGTTCTGAATGAATCAGATTAAACACAGCAGAAGTGAAACAGTCTCAAACCTGCAGAATAAACCCTCAGTAAGTACAAACACTCACACAGTCTTAGATTCTTGAACTCTGGCAGGTGAGCACAGGAACACATCTGGTAGAATATGTGATAGTTTCGCTCGTTGTCTGCCTGAATAAAACACGAGCATCATTATTATGGATCGGATATAAGACTCTTAGATGTGTAAGATGTCTTCATGTCATATAGTACCTGAAAAACGACTCTGGATTTCTCTAAGAGATAGGTCCTCATGTTTGCTCCAATGATCTGGTACCTCCTGTCAAAGCTGATCTCTGTGTATTTCCCAAACCGGCTGCTGTTGTCATTCCTTGTGGTCTTTGCATTTCCTATTGCCTGAGAGAAAATCGCCTCAGGTCATCAGGTCTCTTTTCAAGTTATCACAAACATATAAGTTGTCTTAATAAGCCAATTAGTTTTAGTTTGTGACAGTACAAACTAAAACAGCGATGTGTTGCCTTGTGAGCAGGGCTCTAAATTCATACCTCTGTTATTGGATTGGACGCCAGGACTTTGTCTTCAACTCGAGTCTTACTTCCAGATTTGCTTACAACAGCAAAGTACCTCATAGCGTATCGAGCAGACACAGTTTTACCGGCTCCAGACTCACCACTGACTATAATAGACTGGTCCTTGTGGTTTCTGAGAAAAAAAGGGTGTGTGCACTGTTATAACTAGACTGTATATTCTACTTAATGTGATTATTTCAGCTTATATTTACCTGGCCATCTGTTTGTAAGCCTCCTCTGCCACTGCAAATATATGAGGGTCCATGTCTCCCATGTTCTGGCCTGAGTAGGCGTGAATGATTGCATCTCCATAGATAGGAAGCTGTTTGTATGGATTTACAGCCACCAGTATAATACCTGAAAATGAGAAAACAACACAGGCTGAGCCAAGAGCACAAACTGACGACAACCTACACCTCAGTGCTTAGATATAGTTTGAGTGTCAGAGATTTGTTTTAACATTACCACAGTAGGTATAGATGATTCTGGACTCCACAAATCGCACTTTAAGGTTATGCAGGACCGCAGGTTCATGCAGGTAGCTGAGAGCAGTGAGGTCGTTCTCCCCCACCAAGATGTCCGGGTTGCGAAGAGGAGGGAGTTGTGGTTTTGACGGGTCAACAGGGTAGGAGTGCTCCTGTACAGTGACAGGTTATGTAAAAGAGTCACAGGTCTGCTGCTTCGCACCATCATAAATCCACTGCAGCTGCATGAGATGGTTTTATTAAGTCACATTTTACTTACAGTGCCATCTTCAAGAAGCAGTTCAAGAACATTATCCCCAAAATGAAAGTCTCTCAAAATCTCGGCTGATTTCCACACATGTTCTGCATCTGGTATCCACACTCTGTTGTACTAAGCGAGAAGATTAACAGACAAGTTGACACCTAGTTAGTTAAGTTAACCAAGTGAATCTATAACACTGTAAATGTAATGCCATTCCCTGTGTGAACATTTACTTAATAAACTATGAAGACCTTCATTTATTTTTCATTTAACCCCAAATCATTATAGTTCATATCTATATCCACAAGTCATACAGATTGCATTTAAAAAGTTGAGTAAAAGTAAACAGTTGAGCATTCAGACTTTAAATTCCTTTAGGTCCAGCCTCCTCTACATCCCTGCAACTTGCCTTAGCCATATGTCTCTGTAAAACAACATTAAGGTATTATTATTTCTATTGTAATAAAAACAGGGAGCTTTTCTCTTACCTCGGTGTACAGTTCCAACAAAGCCATGTTTATGCATTGTTGTTTTAACTTTTCTTGTCAGTGTATTTGTTAATCACCTGTTGTTTCAATGTACTTTCCAGGTTACCAACGAATTTCTTCCCTGCCCCTCACAACTATGCCATAATCAGCAGAGTAAAGCTCGACAGAATTGCATCGCTTTTCCGGTCGTAATTTTCAAAATATTACTCACTGAATTCATTCTAAATATATATCTTTCACATACAATTAAACAAATGTTTCACTACATACCTTCCCCTTTAAATGTTTACCCAAGTGTCTGTCTGACAGGTTAATTTGTGCTTCAATTTCATTTATATGTATTATACAGTGTATTTATTACGTTTATTTATACATGTTCTCTGGTCTGACTCATAGAATGACTTGTCTATCTGACTTAACTATGAAGCTCTTATATTTGGATACATGTTGTCACCATTATTAATACTAATCTGAAAAGCATGGGGTCCCAAGATAAATATGTGGTGTCTGAGGGTTCACAAGAAAATAAAAGGGCTGAGAATGAAAAAAAAATATATATATAGTAAAAATAAACATATCCCTATAACACTTTTCTCTAATCTTTGCTTTTCGTCTTGTGAAATATTGGATACTGTCACCTCTTTAGGCCTCTAAAAGTCTTTCAAATTAAACAATTTGAGAGGGTAGACGAGGTCACAAGCCAAGAGGTTGGATACCAGCACTATCTAAAAGTGACTCTTTTATTCTGAAAGCCCCACCACTCCAGGTATGCCTCGTGTCTTCCTGGATGACTTGTCACTCACCTGCTGCGGACTTTTCACTGTGTGACCCCGCCTTCCCGTCTTGTGACAGAGTGGGTGTGCTCGTTTGATCAAGGATTGTGACAACAAAAGAAACCGGATACAGACCTCAGTCAGCTCACCATATGTGAACGCATTTCAGCCACTGCTTTACCACAAGTTAAGCGAAAATGATAAAAAGTAAATATTTCACCACCTTATACCAACTTGAACCACAATATCACTGCTCACTATAAAACAGTGGAGATGCCAGAGCTTTACATAAAGACTAGTACAAAAAACACATTAACACATTTCTTGTGTGCACATCTGAGAAGCTTTAAGCCAAGAGATTAAATCATTTATGCATTTTTAGGCATTTTCATATGTTAAGCATGTGCAAATACAACGCAATAAAGAACAAAGATGGCTACAACATAACATGCTCAAGCAGCAGTGTGGTGAGCATGTTATCTTTTAGCAAGGTCTAGATATCAAGACAAGAGTTAGTTTCATCAGTCCAGTACATGTGTATTTCTAAATCCAAATGAATTCAGAGATCCCCAAACTTTTCCATGTCAAGGACTCTCAAACAGAGCCTTCTGGATCAAGTCCATGTTAAGTCTCAAGCCCACAGCTCTTCTCCCAAATAGAGGATTAGTGTGCATATCCCTGTTTCATTAAATTTGTTCTATGAAGGATATCTACTGTATACCTTATTACATAACTACCTATCAGAGATTACAACAGTGAGCAATCAAGTGTCAAGAAAGAGAATACTAAGCATAATTAAAATATTCTACATTTTCTTGGACACTCCTTGGTGGTTCAAAGGCCCCACTTTGGGAAAAAAAAAGCTTGAGATACAAGATCCGTAACACCCCCTGAGGTAGTGAAACTGCAGTGTTTTCAAGCACTTCAGACCATCTTACTGAAAAGCCAGCCTTTAATATAACATTAAGACTGGTTAAATACCAGACAATACACCTCGTCCTGACATAGATACCATCACCTGATATTAGTAGTTACAGAAATATAAAGATACAGGAATAAAACAGTATTCCTGAATTTCATCTCGAGACGTCTTCAACATTTAAATCAGATGCACATTAATATTTTAACATTGCTCATGGTTATCCATCATGTAAACACTCCACTTGATCTATCCCAATAATCAGGAACTTGTCACTTGCAGATTTTATGATGTGAAAAGTCAAATTTCCTTACTTGAGTTTAAATATTATAATAGGAAAAATCATACCCATGAATTCAAAAAAATACTATCAAGACCTGTATCAGCAATACATTAGGTTTGGCAATGTGACCTTTAAAATTGTTTTTTCATACAGTTATTAATCTTTGGCAATGTAGTGCTGAGAAACTAATACTGTATATACAGTAGATGCATGTTAACAACATATCCTTATTCTGCTGCAGTACTGCAATAATCAGTGATCATGAAAACATTACAACCAGTACAAACTTTGGCATAAAACAGTCTTATGTGTTTTTACTCTGGTAAACGGGATTCACAGGAGTCACTGGTCTAGATGCGGGTGAGGAAGTCCAGATTGAGGCTAGCAGGGATCTGGATGGTCTCCAGAGCCACAGAGGACGGTGTGAACTGGAGGGTGATGGAAAAGATCTTCTTGGCATCCATCATCAAGGTGGGTGACTCAACTCTGTCTTTCAAAAGTTTCTAAAATGTAAAAAACAAAAACAAAAAAAGATATAGTAAAAAAAGGTGATAGTATGAAAGAGCACTCCATTCTTGCCCACACACAGCAACTCACCTTAATAGTTGCGATGAAAGTGGTTGACACTCGCTCTTCAAATTCAATCACTGGGGTGTACAAGGTCAACACTTTCACAATCTGCTGAGACAAACAATGATCAAACCACTAGCAACATAGCATATCTACAGATTAAGAAGGCTCAACATTTACTGATGATGGACCTGTGCTGTGGTGAGGGCGGTGCACATGGTGCAAATAGCTTGGGCATCTGCCTCAGTCTTCTTCTTGATCTGTAGAAGCTGTGCAGCCTGTACGAGAGGCTCCAGAGTCTCCTTGGCTCCACTGTTTGCCAGCTCCCTCTCTGCCAGCCACTCCTCCAACTGCCAAACATTGTACCTGAAGCCAGAGGCAACGGACAAACAATTCAGACTGATCGAAGATGCTGTCTAGTGACTCGACATCTGCTCTATGAAACCAGAACAAGCTGGACGTTGAATGGAAATATTGCTGCTTGTATGACAAAGAAAACTATTTACTGCAATTTTACAGTTAATAAAATATAAATATACAACATGTCATGCACTGTACAAGAGCAGATTGTCCTATCAGAGTTTGTGTTCATATGTCTGTGAAACACTGCATGCTGTAAATACAGTATTATCATTTTAACAAGTCAAATTCCAAACCTGCATCTAGACCTCAAAATTACCTTGAAATCAAATATTCACTATATGAATGAAGTGTAACAATTCACTGATTATCAGGCTAACTTCACATTTGGTGATAAAACATGAAAGTGGTTCAAATTCTTAATTAACACAACACTAAACATATCAAACTGGAAGTTACCAGCCCCTCCTAAGGCATCCCTCTGACCTATGCTGTACCTGATCTGCAGGCCTTTACTCCAGGAGCATGTGTCCTTCCGCAGCAGCAGGTGGTTGAGTGTGACTGCACAGATGATGTAAAACTGCTGCTTGACCACCTGTTTAATGAGGTCTGAGTCCATCCCATGCTGACGCATGGTGGTGTAGAAGAGGCCAAGACGCTGCAGGAGGACTTCCACTGTAACAGCCCCCTCCTCTGGGAAACTGGTGCTTCTCTTCCTCAGGCCTGTCGGTTTGGACCCCAAAACACCCTGGATTGTCTCGTGCTCCAGCATGCTTGCCACTAAGACACACATTGAGGAAAAATACATTTCATGTGGTTCTGTTATGGTCAGGCTTCTGAAAGACACGATGTTAGTTATCATGTATAGTTATTATGTTTTCTCACCAATCAGGGGCTGCAGGATGTTCTCTATGCATTTGATGAGCTGGCGGTAAATTTGGATGGCTAGATCACCAAAAACCTTCTGGTACTCTGACAGTTCAAAGTTGGTCAGGCAGTGCTCATTCTGCTTAGCAGTGTTGTACGCCATGACAACCTAGAGGTTGTACAGATATCCAGGCTTAAATAAGGGACATGTACAACTGCAAACAAAACTCCGTCACCAAAGCCTTCTCAAGCTTACCTCATCTCCACTGTACTGCTTCAGACAGTGCATTAATCTGCTTGTGTTGGCCAGCCAGAAAGACACCACTTCAAAATCATCCCCTCTCCTCTATAGAGAGTGTCAAAGTTAATTCAAAATAAATGCATCAGTCACTTTCTTTGCACATATCAAAGTTATATACTTCACCTTAATGACCCCTTTGATGCTGCTGATGGTGGAATTGAGCAGAGCGCTGACTCTCTGATCATCATTCACATTGTCAGCATATCGTAAGCACATGAAGATGATGTAAGCCGGAAGCCCAGGACTGAAGCCGACTGCTACACCACGTGGCTTCAGATCTGAGAAGATTACAACATTTCAAAGCAAAATCCCCAAATACTGTGTCCTCTATCTAGGAGAAACTTTTGCATGCAATTCAGGAAATGATTTGCTTGAGCAAAACAGGTTTAACATACCTAAGACCAAATTCTTAAGCAAGCGGCTCTCGTCACCCTTCCTGTACTCCAACATGCCCTGGTACTCTTTCTCCTTGCGGGTGATGTTCACCGCTCTGACAGGAGCGTTCATCACAGAGGCATTACTCTTTTGCTGAGCACTCGCTAAACATACAAGAGACACAAAATAAGAAATCACAGGATCAAATTCTGTGCTAATGTCATCTAGAAAATATACTGTATGAACACAGTCAATGCTGTGTGATTACCTTCAAAATCTTCAACTTTTTTAATGTAAAGTTTAAGTTGTTTTTTCAACTTGCGTATGGTTTTGTCTTGTTTCTCTTGCTGCTCCAGGAGTTCCTAAAATTATGTAGACATACTAGATTAGTGTGAGGACAAACCAAACTTGGTTTCATTTTTAAAACATCTGTAAATAGCAACATGGTGAGAATCCTTGTTGCCCAGTAGAAACTCTTAACAAGTTCTCAAATCATAAAAACACTCTTTGTGTTTTTTATGTTACTGTACATTTGTTTATATGCTATTCTTTGCTGATGCAACATCTCAATGTTTCCCCAAAGAACAATAAATTGAATCTTGTTTGAAAACTATAAGAGGGCCCTTTCAAAGGTACAGATACAGTATTAGACGGAGACATCTAACTCAGGAGTTCTGGCAGTCTGGACAGCCAGCGAGCAGACCCACCAGGTTCTCATTGGTAAGTCGTGTGATCTCATGGTTCAGGCTCGCATCAATGCGGGCATCTTCAGGCAGGAGGAGGCTCTGGGCCAGCAGCTTGTGCTGTTGCTCCTTTTCATTCTTCAACTTGTTCACCTCCTCAAGCAGCTTCCTATACTTCTCATTGTGTACACATTCCTGCTCCTGCATCTGGCACTCCAGAAGTCTGGAGGATGGAGGAATAGTATTCAGTTCCACATGGCATGAACGTGCTTGAATGCACTAACCAACTACAGAATATTAGTTCATTACCTGTTGGTCTCTTTCAAGCCTTCATAAGCCAGCCACAGCTCTCCATCTTCATTCAGTGTATGGATGCCAGCGGACCTGAGCAACAGCATAAGAGAATTTAAATAACTTAACTGTACCACCTGATGGATTTAAACTGGAGTGGGAGCCACGTGGTCTTACCTGTCAACATTTTGAAACGAGGGAGTGTCACCAAGATCTAATTTCACACCTTCCCCGAGCTTAGAGTCCTAGAAGTCAGTTGACATGGGATACATTATATCTAGGTGTTGTCAGATGTCTGTTGCATTAAATGCAAAATACTGAATATGAAAAAATATGAATGTAATGAATGTAACGTCATTTATTTTCTCACCTTATATTTAAGAGCCTCTTGGCGGACCATATGTGACCGAAGGAGCAGCACTTCCTCTTTTCGCATCTCCAGCTCCTCATTGGAAGAACTGAGCTGCTCCAGCAGTATCTTGTAGGGCTGAGAGCTGGGGGCAGGGGGCGCAAACTTACTACTCTCATTGGTCAGAGACTTCCGCAGCTTATTTAGATCCTGCTTCAACTTCTTGTTCTCTGACTCCAGTTCTTGTCGCTGCATTAAGACATTTAGAGAAACATAAACAAATCAAACATCTACAAATTAATTTTTTTTATTTACTGTATAGTATTTCAATACAAATATAAGTTATAGAAAACAGTTTGAAGGTATTTTAATGGGATGACTCTTTGTGGAAATCTCCTTTCTGGGATGTTGGAAGAGATCTTGCCTGGATCCCAGTACATGTACCTGACCAAGTCATACCTTCAGTGTTTCCAAGTCCAGTTCTGCTCTGCCAACAGTTCTCTGCTCCTCCACCTGCTTATAGGAAAAATATACATATAATGTAAATGTAAATCTACCATTCAACCACAAATATCAACCAAACAATTACTAATAGCTTATTGATACAAAACTCTTCTGTCTGTTAAGTCATTTTTCACTTCACCGTTAAGAAACAAGACTTGTGTTTCAGTTCATACTTTTGCCTTTTCTTGTTGGGCTTCTTCTCTATTATCCAGCTGCTGCCACAGCGACTGTTTCTCCTGTTCCAGTTCCTTCACTCTTCTCTGGAGCTTCAGAAGGACTGGCAAGTCCATCGTCTGGGTCTCATCCTAACAAAACACAGTAGACACTGGTTGATGAAGCTCTTCACAAACTACCGTAACTAGAATGGTGCAGTAATAGGATTATAACACAGACAAAGCAAGAAAAATATCTTCCCACAGCTGTTACGAGACATAAGTTCCAGTCCAGTTCCCTGTAGGTGCTCTGTAAATTCATCATACAAATATCAAAACACATCAAGGTGAACCTCTATTTTCTTTTCCTTTACTGTGGCACTAATAAAATGTTTCCTGTAGGCTGTCATACATCCTTCTCAAACCAACTATCAAAGAAATTATATGAATCCAGGTTATTAGGAAAATCAGGTAACCATAAACCTTGTAATCTAACAATTCAAATCAGTAAAGCTTGGAGATGACACCAATTTTTCCACCATGAAAACTAGAATTCCTTGTAACTGACTGCTCACACCACACAGCTGCTATTCTTTGCCAATACAGAAAATACAAATGTTTTACAGCCACCTTTAAGTGTACAGAGGGTGAATATTTAGTAGAGTATCACTTTTTCTGATAATGCACCATGTTTTCTACATTACCTTTGTTTGTATAGAGCTGTCTTCTCCCTCAGTAGAGCCTAAGCTCTGACTAAACCCAGATGAGTTACTGCTGTAGTTGGAGTCTGTCCTCTTGTGACCAGATTTCTTTGGACTCTGGTTAAAAAAAAAAAAACCCACACGTTACAGAAGGAATAAGTAGCCAGACCTAAACTTGTTCCATCATGAGAAACATTTTTCTAATGTCACATATCATTTGTACACTGAGGCCCTGTTAACATTTTGCCAGTTACCTGCTCTTACAGGTAACTGGTTTCTGTATACTCTGTAGGCCATTATCACCATGTTGTTCAAATATAACCACCAAATAAAAATGACTATAGTTGCTATTTCAGCACTATGATGCTAATTGACGGGTTGCTCACATTGCTGAGATTCATCTCGTCCTTCAGGTCTCTGTGGCGCTCCTCCAGATGCAGGTGTTCACTCAGCAGACTTTGGTAGCGAGAGCGCTCTTCAGTTAAGTCCTTCTCCATCTGTTTTGTATTCTCAATGTTGGTTTTAATCTCTGAAACAAGTTTTCAACAGTTTTGTTTATGTATTCATTCTAAATGCAGCCAATTACTTAAGGACTGTGGCGGTTTGAGGGGAACTGCTCAGTACCTGTTAACTGTTGGGCTTGTTCCAGAATTAGTTTGTTCAGTTCATCTTTCTCGCTGCTCAACAAGCTGTTCTTCATATTAAGCTCTTCCACCAACTGATTGTGAGAGGAGACAAAATCATGTGTTATTAGTATTTATACAATATGATTTTAATTAAATGTGTTTGAAGGTTCTTTTGTACCTCCACTAATGCTGTTATAAATCTCACCTATTACCAGTCCAGATCATTAAAGAAAGAGCGCTATGTAGAAAATTCTGAAGTTGAAGTGAAGTTGCCAGGCAGTCAAGTTGGATAAATTTAGTGTAGTAGGTCTACCTGTTGTGTCTGCTCCTTGTAGACCTTTGTCTGCTCTTCCAGGTCTTCTTTCTCTCTGCTGGTGTTTTCCAGCTCGTGCTGAAGGAAGGAGAGTTGCTCCAGCAGCGAGGGAAGCGTCTCTGCCTTGGCTTTGGCCTCCTGCTCTGATCTACGTAGGTTTTCAATCTCTCTGCTCTGTTTCTCTCTCTCCACAGTCTGGGTCTTATCCACAACATTCAGCCTCTCACTGAGCTCTCTGTTTTCTTTATGCTGCAGGGGTAGAAACACACACATGCTGTGCATGTGATACGACAACTCCCAATGACCCAACATTTCTCCAGCAACATTTTTTTTTCTTATGGTAGATTCTAGAGTCAACCACAACAACAACTATCACAGACATCCATATCCATACTCACCTGCTCATTTATCTTGTGTTGCAACTGCATAATCTTGTTCTCCATGCCAATGTTGAGTGTCTTGAAGTGCTCCACAGAGCGCGCCTCCAATTTCAGCTTCTTTAATTCCTTCTTGGCCCTCATGCGACGTACACAGCTCTGCAGCAGGACGATGGCTGCCACGGTGTGTCTATAATGCCGTCTTGCCAGCCAGCCTTTCACCCATTTCTGGATGACCGCAGCCTTTTGCTCAAACATCAACTGTCACAGGGAAGACAAATATATAATGTGAAGTTTATAAGGTAAATTGTAATAAGTGTCAATAAGTGTAAGAAGAAGTATGGTGAAAATCCAGGGGCCTTGTGTACAACATTTTAGATTCTTTCTTAAACTTGATGGAAAGATTATTTCTACATCAAAAGTGTTATATTAACACCACGTGTTTCAGTCTTTACATAACCTACCTGTTGCCAGACCACTTTACAGTTTTAAATTTAAACATTCAAAATGTTCCACTTCATTTCCTGTTGCAGTGTATGTGAATGACATCAGCCTACAGGAAGTAAGCATTGTGAAATGGTCTGTATGAATTCGAAACATTTACTTTAAAAGTGTAAATGAGGTCAGCAAAGTACAAATATTGTCAGTCTCTATTGATATGACTAAATGATTAAGAATCCTACACAGCAATCAAAGTTTAGGAAGTGCAAAACAATATGGTGTACTCGGTGAACCACTGCCACAAGGCTTCACTTCCTCAGCAATGTTAGTACCGGAACCTGGAACATCTGGGCTTCCTTTGAGCTGGGAACTTATATTATATTCAAGAGGCACTAATTCATGTTTTCTTGGTGGAACCTATTAGATCCAGTTTCAGTCAGAGAAAATTCCCTCCAGAAAACAAACTCATACTCAGCTGGCAAGTTAAAAGCAAGGCTGATGTTGATGTTGCTTTCTGGAATTATGTTAGGAAAACCTAATTTTGACTACAAAACCTTCCAGTAAAAGAGTGTGGAATTAATTTCTTAACTTATTTAATTTCTAAAGGCCTCCAAATCAAGCATGGCATTACCTTATAGTACTGCTTTTTAGCCATGTAGGCCCTCAAGAAACACTGAATAGTGATAGCTGCAGAGCGCTGCTGCTGGTAGCGTCTCCTGGTCACCCACATACGAACGTTCCGCTGAATGACAACAGCTGCTCTGGTTCTTCGCAGAAACTTAACATAACTGACAGGAGAAAAAAAACATGTAAGAAATATGCTACAGCAGCTAGAAGTTGATAGGTATATCTGCTGTTGTTTAATGTCTCCACTCACCAGCGTGCCTGGTGACCCCGTACATGTCTCTGTATGGTGACAGCAGATTCCCTCATCCTCAGGTACTTTTTGCGGGCCAGCCAGCAGCGGATCGTCTTCTGGATGCGGACACAAGCCATACGCAGCTTGTCAGAACGCAGCTTCTCCAGGTAAGCCACCTGACCAGCCCTGAAGAAGATCTTGTTTTTGCCAAACTGATACTTATCCTGGTACTAGGAACAAAACACAACATATAGCAGCATATATAATATGAAAGTAATATTTTAGTGGGTCTGTGAAAGTTACATTTATTTTTATTCCATTATGGGAATGCTTTTACACAATTCAGACCTTTATAAGTTTTTCCAGGAGATTTTTGCAGGTTTGTTTTCTATCAGGTAGCACATCCTTTTGCTTCATGAGGACCCGATAACGACTGAAGAATTCCTGATAGGTCCACCTACAATATTCATATAAATAAGACAAGTTGGATATATTAATTTTATAGGTCTATGTATTTTAAACATATAATTGTGGGTACAATTTCCCATGGCCCTGTACTCTGTACCAGACACTGTTGCTGATATGCTACCTAGATGGGAAGCCCGCTGCTGAGATCCGGATTGTTTCGAGGATGCCACATGCTCGAAGCTGCTGCACGGCCCTCACAGGGTCCAAGCTTTATAAAAGATAACATACAAACACCCGTTACAAAGATGAGTGTACTACTCTTTCATCTGTGCTTGTTGCAGATAATCGTGTGAAACAGAAGAGTGAAATCATCCTCCTCACCTGAATGAAGCTTTATGGTCATTTGGCTTGATGCAGCGCACGTAGTGAGGAGTTGTAGCATTTAGTGTGTCCATCAGCAAATGTAGAGACTGTCGAAACTGAGTAAAAAGACAATAAAACAAAAACAACACTTAATCCTTGATAATTAAGTATGGAGATAAATGAATTGTTAAAATGTGCTTGAACATTTAGTTTAAATCCAATATCATATTTTGACTGACAATCACTTAGAAATGATCCAATTGTTTTTGGTGGTTATTTATTTCCTTAAAGGCAACTAAACCTGACCAGCTGAGGAAACCATTAAATTAATTTCCATAACTTATTCACAAAATCGCTTTTGATTATGAATTTTCCCCAGGTTTTTCATGACAAGGAGAACTGTAACTGTACGACAAACTATCACAACAACTATAACACCAAATATCATGTTGCCTGCTCTTTATGCTCTCACCTGCAGTCCAACAGTCTTCTTATTATCCCTCTGAGCCTGACCACCCCTTCCAATGACACTGGTACGCTTGTTTGTAGAACTTGTTGCCGTCTCATCATCCTCAAACAGCTTCAACAGCAAATCAATCTGAAAGGATCATTTTTCAGAGATCAAAGCGACAAAATACAAAGTTATCATTGAACAGCAGACGGCAGTGTTTTCAATCTGAAATGTGTGTATTTCCTCCAATAGTTGAACAATTCTAGGGTGTGTGCCCAGAAACTTGCAACACAAAATATACTTACATATACAGTCATTTGCTTTAAGTTGAGGAGGCGTTGACATTGAATTCCTTTGACCTCTACAAAGACTGACTAACTTGACTAGAAAGTGAAAACATAAACAATTTATAAACTATTTCACCTTGCTATTTTTCAGCACATTTATCTGTTCCTCATTGACCGTGTCCTTGTTTTTCTCCAGGAAACCCCCACACTGGTACTCCACCTAGGCACAAAGGACCAGGTCACACAGTGTTCTTTGTCTCAAAGAGTAAAGGTCATATTCATCCTTCAGAGTCTGGAGAAGACTAATTCATGCTGCTCTAATAAATAGAATCACAAAACATTTGTGGTGAAGGAATATAATCCTGAATTCTGCAGACAAAGTAATTACAATTTCACTCTCTTGGTGCTCTTGATTAGAAAACGTGAGACATCCATCCATCTGCTGACCACTGAGACACAATCCCACCTCAGCATGAGACACACAAATGTGTTTTACCTTGTCGGCAAAGTGGTGGATGATGAAGGCTCTATTTGATAGCCTGGGTTTATCAAAGTGAGCGTTCTGCTTCAGGAGGGTGTTGTACAGTTTCTGGGCCCATGTGTCATCAGAGCCTTTGGGCATCTGTGGAAACAGGAAGAGCTGACACATCAGTTAGTCATGGCCTTACTCATAACCTCCAAACAAAGTGCGGTGGAGATTCCTCCAATGGAAAGCAGCTGGGCAGAATTTTGATGAAAAAAAATAAATAAAATAAAACTGGCATTTTACCTTGCACTCTTCATCCAGAAGGTCCAGGACACCCAGCTTGGCCTCAATGAGATTGATGCACGGCTGGTTGTCGTAGAAGTCAATCAATGTCCAAGGGATCTCCTCTTTCATGTACTCCTCTTGCTCCAGTTTGAAGACATGCTGGAGGCAGTGATTTTAAAATTGATTTACGTGTACTGTATGTTTTGACTACCAAATGAATGTGTTCAGCAGGAAAAGACACATACCAGGTTGAACTGTTGTTGAAGCTTCTCATTGGCATAATTAATGCAAAACTGTTCAAAGCTGTTCACATCAAATGTTTCAAACCTGAGGAAAAATGCATGTTCAAATTAAAATAACATGTCTGGTTATCTAAGGAGCATAAATGGAAAAACCACAAACCTGGAGATGAAAACATACCCGTAAATGTCGAGCACACCAATGAAGGAGTGTTGTTTTGCTGCAGATTTTAAGGCACTGTTAATACTGCCCACAATCCAGCTGAAGAGTCTGGCATAGATGTGTTTGGCTAGGGCATCTCGGCTGTTGACCGCATTCATTTTGGAGACAGACTTGACATAGGTTTCTGTGGTCGTCTTGAGTTTCCTGTGACATAACCAGTGGGCCATATCTTCACAGGGCACCCCCATCAACTCACAAAATACCATCAGGTGGACATTATCTGGCTGGAAATACATTAACAATAATGATTTTATATAGGTAAAGATCAACACATCCTCAATACAACATCCAGACAAAAAATTAACAAAATACTCTCTTGTTGTGTCCAGGGGTAATCAGTGTTTACCAAGATGCTGCTTCTGTCAGCTGACTGATCTTTCACCTCCACATTGCTAAGATGGAGAATAGCTGCCACAATTTGGTAAATTGCCATTTGATCACTTTCACTGATCCCTACAATGAAAACAGAACAATAAAACATTATCAATCATGCCAGGCAATCCACAAACAAAACATGTGTATGTACGGTACTGTCCATTCAACATGTAAATGCAAACCTTACTGAAATGCAACCAATAATCACCTAACAGTGAGAAAGCCCTCCTGGTATTGCACATTTCTTTGGCATCATCCACTCCATCTATGACTGGGCTCTGACCCTGGTTAGTACAGTGGAAGTCATCTGCGCAACCTTCAAACGTTAATCATATCAAATATTGTACTCAATAGTTACAACTGCTATTGCAACTGATTTTTTTGTAATTGTTTCTAAATCCTGCTAAAATGACAACTGGTATTTTAGTGACTCTCATACCTAACTTGAAGGCTTTGAACTCTGGTAAATGTGAAGAGGCACACAGCTGGTAGAATATGTGGTAGTTCCTTTCTCCATTGGCCTAAAAGTAGTGCAAACAGATGTAAAATGGGAACCAGGTAAATTACACAAGTACTGCAAACACATTCAGTAAAACTGACAGCTCTTTCGACTGTGGACGCATGCATGAACAGCAAGCACATTGCTAAACCCAGGCTTAAACTGAAATCATCAAATGTCATCTTTCTGAGTCAAGGGCCAGGCAGGCTAAACTGTGTGCTGTTTATGTTGTTTG
Organism: Maccullochella peelii; assembly: GCA_002120245.1. Taxonomy (NCBI): domain Eukaryota; kingdom Metazoa; phylum Chordata; class Actinopteri; order Centrarchiformes; family Percichthyidae; genus Maccullochella; species Maccullochella peelii. The sequence continues at coordinate 55,336 of LKNJ01000966.1, forward strand.
TTATTGCGTTGCTAAGATATACACATGCCACATGTTACATGCACATGAGTGTGTTTAATCAATTAACTGTGATGAGAAACACAGAAGATAAAAAGATAGGAAGGGCCACATTCAGACACCGGAGGTAGTCGCATAAAGAAATGCAAGTTAAATCCATGGCAATGAAATTTACCTGAAACACAACTCTAGACTTTTCCAGTAAGTAGGTTCTCATGTTAGCCCCAATTATACAATGCTTCTTGTCAAACCCAATCTCAATGTACTTCCCAAAGCGACTGCTGTTGTCATTCCTTGTTGTCTTGGCGTTCCCAAGGGCCTAGAAGAAACCCACAAAAGGCTCTCAGTAACCTTTGTCATTTTATAATTTTGTCTTATTTTCCTGCAGGGTTAAATGTCACCTCCATGATGGGGCTGGAGGCAAGGACTCTCTCCTCAACATTGGTCTCACCAGAGGAGCAGCTGACTGTGGCAAAGTAGCGCATACTGTACTTAGCAGAGACAGTTTTGCCAGCTCCCGACTCACCACTCACTATGATGGACTGGTTTCTTTCATCTCTGTGTGAAAAAATGTGATGACATGCAGACCAAATATCAGACGAAACAAATTCAGAGTATCAGCGTAAAAGGAAATTAATATTTAATTTGGATGTTACGAAACCTGGCCATCTGTTTGTATGCTTCCTCTGCTACTGCAAATATATGGGGATCCATGTCTCCCATGTTCTGCCCACTGTAGGCATTGATGATGTCAGCTTCATAGATGGGCAGGCTCTCATAAGGATTGATGGCAACCAGGACAATTCCTTAATACCACGAGGAGAAAGATTCTCAGTTAGACTATTAAAACAGCATAAATGTATGTTATCTGACATGGATTCAGATGAATGAACAGTGAACCATGAATGTAGTTGTTTTGTGTGCATTATCTATCCCAAATTCATGTAATACATTTAGCATGTGCTCCTTCAAGAGCAGCCTCCACCACAATAATCAGCATAATGTACTGTAAATTACGTCAGAGTGTACAGTGAGCAGGGCTCCAAAGTCTATAGTGACAGTGATAGTGTGAGTCAAAGGAGATGCAGCTCATTACCACAGTACGTGTAAATCAACTTGGAGTCCACAAAGCGCACTTTAAGGTTGTGTAGCACTGCAGGCTCGTGGAGGTAGCTGAGAGCTGTGAGGTCATTTTCCCCCACCAGGATGTTAGGGTTTCTTAGTGGTGGCAGGTTGTTGGTTCGGGGGTCTATTTTGTGTTCCACCTCCTAGAAAGACACAAGATGTTATCTATAAGTACCTAGAGTATTAGCCTTAAGACAGTAAGTTGCTTTTATTTTAGAAAAATAACAATTCAGTGGAAAAAAAAGACAACAACCAAGCAAGAATAGATGCTTAAGCACAAAAATGTTAGCATCAGTTGTACTTCATGTTAAAGCTAACTAGAAACCACTCAATTCAATATTATTTATATAGCGCCAAATCTAACAGAAGTTATCTCAGGGCACTTTTCATATACAGCAGGTCTAGACCGTACTCCTTGTTATATTAGCACTTCACTGTGCTTGGCTTGTTCATGTTCACTCATGATAATACTTTGGCCTTATTTCCATACCTGAAGTGCATGCCCAAACTCGACATCACAGCTGCAGGTAGCAACAGCACTGAGTGAAAAATGTTCCACACTGTTTATACATTTTCATCCATCAGTCCAGCTATTTTGAAACCAGGATATTATACTGGCTTCTTCTTGTATTCAAAGCTTTGAAGCGCTGCATACAGAGGCACAAGATGTTTGTGTTTGCCTGGGCGTCTACTGTATGTGCATTTACCAAACACCACAGCTGCCTTGAATAATCCCACAGAGATTTATGAGGCTCCATTGCCAGTTTTCTTGCATAGAAATGCGAGCACGGCTCTCTGACAGAACAACACACACCCTTTTCCACCTCAGTGCCTCTCCCTGTGTGTGTGTGTGTGTGTGTGTGTCAGTGGCATATGCCTGTCTCACCGTGCCATCCTCCAGCTGCAGAGTCAGCGTCAGGTCGCCAGGAGTGTAATCTTTGATAAGCTCTGCTGATTTCCACACTTCTGCTGCATCTGGGAGCCATACACGGGCATACTGTTAGACAGAGGGGAAACCGGGTCAGGGCCATTCAACCACTGCACTTACAGTAACATAGTCTTTTACAAAACTACATCAAAACAGCAGTGACATGTATCTCAGGAAAACGGCAGGATAGCTAACTTGGAAGTCAGCAGACAGCAGTCATGCGTATAATGTGGATGGATACTGGGTATTTTAAATGGCAGACAGATAAAAAAAACCCAATACATTATGATTTCAAAAACCCCAAATCTGTTCAGTAAACACTTCAGAGTGACTGGCGCGAGAAAACCACCATTCTTGACAGATATAATTAACGATTAGTTAACTAACGTTAGTTTGAGAAGACCGTTAACAACCGACACTAATTTAATCCAGTATGCCTACCTTGGAGTAAAGTTCAGAGGCTGCCATGCCTTACAAGTCGCTCAGTGAACCCTCAGAAACTTTCTCTGCCCGCAGAGAGACGATAACACATATTTTTTAGCAGAAAACCTGAACTTTTCCGAGCTCCTCTCATGTGCTCGGTGCTCTCAGCCGGGAGGACGATTCAACTGCTGCTACAAAGGTTGTCACTCAGCTGTGCGTGCCCAGATACGTTTTGCTCTCGTGAGTCTTGAGTGCCTCCCAGCGGCCAACACGCTCGTGTCAACTAAACCACCTGAGGAGAAGGTTGTGAGGTGGTGGAAGTATTCAGGACGTACTAATAGCAAACTGTAAAAATATTCCACTACAGGTAAAAACTCTGCATTTAAACCCTTACTTAGTAAAAGTATGTACGTATAATCAGGAAAATGTACTTAAAGTATTAAAAGTAACAGTAGTCATTATGCAGGAAAATGGCTGCTTAATTTGTAAAGTAGCCTAACAGTAACTAAAGCTGCGAAATAATTATAGTGAAGTAAAAAGTACAATATTTCCCTCTGAAATGTAGTGGAGTAGAAGTAGAAGTGGCATGAAAAAAAATAGTCAAATACAGTAGCCCTACCTTAAATTTGTACTAAAGTACAGTACTTGAGTAAATGAATTTAGTTACATTCCACCACTGAACAAGATTACCGCCATCACACAACATGTGCATCATTGGTACCGGGGGATGGAAAATCACACCACATTGCCTATCAGGCCTGATTATTTTCTTACTCTGGTCCTAATGTATGGAGGATCATTTTACCCAGAATGAAAATTAAAAAGGGAAAGGGAATGTTAGAGGACTGTGAATAAGTACTTGTCCTCAATATAATCCAATTTCCTTATCATTATGACTGCCAGTCCACATAAAAAAGTTAGTATTGCTGTCTAAAAAAATGTGATTTGAGACTTGCTGATAACCAGAATGCAGTATATCTAGCTATCTTTATCATGAAATTGCAATAATGCAATAAACTACAATGAGGATAAAAGAAAAAATTCTCCTCTAACGTAAATCAGATGAAGTTTACTAAGCTAGAAATTCAGTTATTGAATTTCAAATTTGAGGAGTTTAAAATTCACTTTTCATTTTCAAATTGCAATTTCACAATATCAATTTGTCATTTCAATGTCCAATTTCCTTTTTCTAACATTTAATTATGGTCTGGTTGTCCTGAGTACTAAAATGTAATAGTAGTTTGCCATTTCTTTTTTAATTTGTCCCCTTTTAATTTTAAATACTAGGTAAAATTACCCTCCTCCCTCCCAAACTGGCTAAGGCCCTGCTCAAGTACTGTTAAGTAGACTGCATTTTTGAGGTATTGAGCCTTGAGAACTTCTATTTGTGATTTTACACCACTTTCTGCATTTCAGATGAAAATATAGTTACTTACACTCAAGGGTTTCTGACAGCTTTTACTTGGCAAGGTAAGGCTTTACATGCAAGAGTTTAGACTCCAGTCCACACCAGTATGGAGCAGTTGTCCTCAACAGTAAGAGTAATTGGTTAAGACACCAGTCAAACAGCATTCTAAGTGGGTGCATTCTATATTTTAGTGCTTACTTACTTTGCTATAAATTATCTATTGTGGTTACCTTAAATGTTGTAATAGATTTCAATATTTAACTAAATATGCCTCAGCAACAATAGGAAAATATCAATATTTTAATAAATGCTGAATAAAATAGGCACCCTTGTTGTCCTCAGGGATTCTAAAGATAACCTGCATTTTAAATTGGATTTTTTTATACAACCTACCAATGGATGACAGCATATTTTATTATATATATCTACTTGAGTGCAACATAAACTGGGATGTTTTAATGCAAGTACTGTTATTTAGTAACAGTTGAGAGTAAAAAATAAATGCAAGGACACATTCAAGTGAATAAGTGTACTTATAAGATATTATGCAAATCTATTTTATTTACAAAACAAAACAGTGTGACTGCACAGTAAATGCACATGCACACTCCAGACATGTCAAGGGAGTTTTTCTTTTCATAAAATCCTAAGAGATTCCAGTCAGACAGTGACAGACATTTTCAGGCAAAATTCACAACTAAGATTCTCACTGAGTGAGCAAATATTGCTCAAGAGGAACAACCGTTCATTACTTTTAAGGCCATTTTAGAGGTCAGGATGAGATGGAGACCAGCAGCAAGTCTTTGCAAACCAATGTCACTAAAATGAATTAAAATACAACTGGCTACAAAGAGTGATCTAATCTTCTGTACTTTGAAAGCACAGAATCAAACACCTTCACAGGCAGAGGAAGGGACACAATCAAGGATTAGAAAACAAAAAAAACAAAGCAGGATTATTTCACTTTTCACTATTTAAACAGACATTCCTCCATATGAGCAAGTTGAATACATCAATGCAAACTGATCATATTTTCTTTGCCTGTGGTCATAACTCAAGTATTTTTGCCTCTAACTTATCAGTAACAAGGTGGAACAAGATTCCTTGTCATGAAAACAGACCCTCTGCACAGGCTCTTCAACTGCTGTTAGACAGGCAATTTGCATGGAGGCATATATCCTTAAAAGTGAAAATAAGATAGCACTAACATCCATTCATATTTACGAGTGTGATATTATGTTCAGAAATCATTGACTATTCAGTCTTTTTTTTTTTTAAGATCTTGAGAGACATTTGCAGCTACTTCTTTGTTGGATTTAACTCACTGACAATTCAGTGCCTGACAATTTTTTCTCAAGAATTTGGCTTGGTGCATAACTTGTTCTTAGATAATACACACATAGGTGAAAAATAAACAAAAACGTAAACAGCAGGTAGATATGAAGAGGGGTTGGAATGGTAACAAAACTGGAATCAAAAAACCATCAACCAGCCAGTTTGCTGGCCACGATTGAAGTCTTTCTTTGAGGCAGGTCCTGAGGTGTTGGGATGTGCCCCCCTGTGATCTCAGTCTTCTCCGTTGGGGCTGATGGCAACTGTTTATTCTTCATTTTTGCCTTGGCCATGTTGTAGTCACCAGAATCAAAATACTTTGGCTAGACAAACAAGGAGACATGAAGTGAGAATATTGTAAGATTGGTATTGTTAAAATGAGCAGTTAGCCAAGTTTAGGTATGAAACGCACCCCCTTCTGAAGTCTTTTCCTGAGAAGGTCTGAGCCTCCAGGCTTAGCTCCAAGGTTAGGATACCTGGCCTTCAGTTTGGCCTCCTCTGCTTTCTCTGGACTGACTACTGTGTCCTCCATTTCCTGTTGAAAGAGCACAGAGAGTATGGAAGGCAAATGCACCACTAGGCTGACTTGATGGGAGAAAAACTAAAATTTCGTTTGAAGTGCATATGACATTAGCGATTAATGAAACTGCAATATATATTCTGCCGCTAGCATGGCCACTATTTATGTTTCGTAATATTCAGGCGCCACCATGAGGGAAACCAACTCATGTTTGCACTAGCATTAATCTTGCCATTTAACTTAGCATATTTAGCTACAGCATTAACCAATGTTAGCTAAGCTATAATCAATTCACAAGTGATTGGGGCAACCTACTCATTGTCCCCAAATTTGCTTTGCTTTACCAACAAACGCTGGTAGCTAATTAGCTAATTGCTTGGCGGTAGCATCGTTGATGACATTGGCAAAGTGTAGCTACTGGCTAACTAGCTTGCTGCTAGCCGTCTGCTAATTTACCAGATTCGACGTGCTAGCAGCCCTGGATAGCTAGATACATTTGCCGTTCGTGGCAACAATTTACCTGCTGTTCTTCCAAAGTCCTCGTTCCTTCAACCTCCTCAGACATAGCTGTATTGAATCCCTGCTCTGCTCGCAAAACTGTCGATGCAACCGTTCAACCAGCTCTTCTGGAAGATGAAAGGTGGTACTGGCAGCGACTAGGCGGGCGAGGGCAGCAGCCTGTCCAGCAACAGGCCGGTGAATCGATGCCAGAGATGCAGATGGGAGAGAGCCTGGGACCTGAATGTCTCAAGCGGACAAAATGTACTTTTATACTGTATCTTTAATTTGTACAATATATGAAGATGTTGAGTTATTAACCCATGCCTTTATGCCTTGAAAGTCCATGAACACAACATCTCCATCTGTATAACATCTTTAATATTTTGAGAATAGAATATCCTTACAAAATCGACTTTCTCCTCCAATACGAACATTTCATAGATAAATTCCTATTTGACTCATCATTGCGTCAGTAAAACACTGCAGTATAGTCTAAATTATTAGCCGATTAATTCGTAGGAATATTTTCAAAATTTGTATAGCTTTGAACCTGGAAGATAAGATTTTGCTTTTATTTTTAACTAGTATTTATTGTCAATGAGTTCTTGACAGATGAGTCAATTACATGTCTCATCTGTCAAGTTTAAGTTAACCTACCTGCTGTCATAGGTGGTAAAGGACAAACCGACTAACCTTTCATAACAGTCAAATCATCTTAATCCATATTTCTGATTAAAAACTATTTTTAGTTAGCATACACTTACAGTGTAGGTTACACATTAGGTTGGTGAATCCCAATCTATTAGACGTTACATATCATACAATATACATCATTTGTGTGCAGTGTAGGAAAGTGCAGTTAACCTTCTCTTCCTCCATAATGTTCATACTAACAATGACCAGTGGAAATTGAGGGTTTAGTCAACAAAATCCACATGTAACACAAAAGTAAAATGTCTTATTGTTTCTCATACTTTTAACAAATTTTCAACCCACTATTAGTTTTGGCACTGACTTTTTGGTTTTAATTTAGCTATGGTTATAGTGGAGTTAATGTCACAAAATGAAACAAAGGAAGAACATTTTCCAAAAGATGTTTATTACATTTTTGTTGGTTATACCTTTTAACATTTTCTGCATTACTGTAAGACTTTATGCTATGGAAGAGGATAGAGTCAATTCTTTACAGCCTGAACTACCACTCAGAAAAAAATAACTGGAAGACGTGTGGTTAATTTCTGCTGCTTTGGGAGCAGATCTGTGTTTGGTCAATGCTTTCAGTCCTTGTACAGCAATTTAAAAAACAGAAGGCATTACGGTGTCCACCACCAGCCATTTGGACTCTTTAATTCCAAAACAGAAGTACAATATAAATCATGGTCAACTTGTTCACGAGTTTCATCACACAGACAAAACCCCCTTGGGTATAAGATTAATTATCTTCATCCCCCATGTCCACGTCTTCTTGTAACTTCTGCACCATTTTGTCTTCCATTTGTTTGGCCTTTCCTGTAAAAAAACAAAAACAAAGACAACATGTGAACAATGCTGAAATCACAGACTAATCTTAAGGACATTCATTAATATGCAGTATTTAATTTTTTTCCTTTTTAATAATCCATAACTGACAAATATCCATCATCACTAAATTGTAAAAAATATAAGTTTCATTCAAATTGCTGTCCACCTCTAGTGAGAAGGAAAAGAGGAACAAGAACAAATCTTATTTTCATTATTATGTGTGGACATAAGGTATAGTTTCTGTGTATAAAGCTGCTTTGTCTTCTTCTGTACAGCGTGCATGTGTGTCTGTTACACTGGACTGTACCTCGTGTGTGGATTCAAATCAATGTCAACAATTCAAATTCCTTGAACATGATTACAAGATTCTTGTGTATAACTTGGCGACTCCAAACATTCTTACCTGCATGTGGTGCTTTGATAAGGTGAATATTTTTCTTCACTTCGGTGATGGCCTCTTCTTTCTCCAACTGTTTGCCCTTCTTTAATCTATAAAGTGGAGACAAAAAGAGTTAAGGTGACGCAAACACTAGTTTCCAAATCCTGTCAATACCATATAAACTATTTAACATAAAATGATAACTCAAAAGATGTGCCCAAGAATGAACGCAACATGTCTTACTCACCTGTTCATGATAAATCTTGCCTGTCGTTTCAGTTTTATTTCCTCCACCCTCTTCATTGCTTCCACTGTCGAAATTTAAAGTGACACACAACTCTTCAGTTAAAAAAATCAAATGACAAAACATTTTCACAGCAACCACATGTGAGAAATAAATGTATACATTACCTGTCTTGTCCCACAGCTCCCTGTTATATTTAACAGGTATATTTCTGCGTTTCTCAAACTCCAACGCATTATCCTTAAAGAGAGGATATTTGTTGGATAAGTAACAGTAAAACAAATAAATGACACTGAGTGCTCTATAGATAACCAACTCACCACTGTCAACTCCTTTCCTGACGCCTTTCTGAATGATTTGGTCCATCTTGTTTTTCTTGGGTTACGCTTCTTCTTGAAGTTCCTGATGCATTTTGATCTGCAGAATCTGAAAGTCTTCATTTATTTAAAAAGAGGGACAGAAAAAAAAAACAATTTAAGGTTTAACTCAAGAGGAAACCACAGGAGATCGAATGGACAAATGGTACAAAGTTCTACAGAGTGGAGGTGCAAATTTGAAATATTCAGCATTAAAGATTTGACATTATATTTGTCAAAACTTACAAGCTCTCTAACATATACACACACACATATATATATATGCCTCAGTAACAAAGTTTAAGGGATTGATATAATAAATGTTTATGTAATCTGCTTATTTAAAAGACTATTTATTGCATCAGATCTTTAAAAAGAACTAATTTGGTATCAACCTCAAAAATCAATATAAAAAGCTATAATATTTATCCCATAGCTCCTTTTTCATTAACACCATACAAATTTGCTTTATGGGCATGACCATATTGTTAAATATAGTATTGCCAAATCTGGTTTACAGCGTAAACATGATTATGAATGTGAGAAGAAAAGACAACAAATGTTTACAATTATGAAATAAAATCAAACAACAAACAGACTTTGTTAAAAAAGTAGTAGGTATTTGAAACTTTACAAAAATAAAATGTACTATATACACTACAAAAACACCACAAAGTAAAAAAGAAAGAAAAAAGATACAAAATAAAATGATTAGCCCTTGAATACTACCCTTGTAAAGCTTGTGTTTTATCCCTGTTGTGAATGTGTCAGAAGAGGTGTTAAAACACTAGTGATGCATGATATTAAGCCGGGACCACACATTTGGCCCGCAAAAATGAATGCAAAGTTTAAAAATATCGCTGACACAATCTCAACTAACATCATAAGCTTCACAAAGCTGGTATAATTTGCAGAGCAAAGACTGTGGGAGTGTTTACGATTTGTCCATAGTCCTGCTTTCACCTGCAGAGGGCGCAATTACTCCATAAGCCAAAAGCGAGGCCCTGCTAGTTAAATGTCCGGACTCTCCATCAACGTTAGTCTTATCAAATGCAGCATGGATCTAACATTTCAGAAATGATCATGTTAACGTTATGCTTCAACTCCACGTTGTAAAACACTGAACACAGGTAGATAGTCATTGCGTCGAGTTATTTACAGTCTGTCTGTCTGCTACTAAAAACCTGTCTTAATCCCACGTGAATGAATACAGCACGTTATGTTAGCGAGCTAACATTAGCCAGCTAGCTAACGGGCCAACACTGACAGTCAAACATGAGCTTCTGTTAGTTACAGCATTAATCGGGCAGAAAGACAGTGTCATACCTTACAGTCGTTCCGTACAAACATCGCCCCATGCCCGGGGTACACTGGTCCCGAGCAGAAATAACACTTTTCGATGCGCATTTTCACAGCAGATGCGCTGCGTGCGACGACTGACAAAAACAAGACCGCCCCGTCGTTACTTCTTCTTCCTGTTCGACCCTGGCAGCTGTAGCGCCTGTTGGAGATTTGCTGCCCCCTGCTGGACCTTCTGTTACATCCGTCAAAGTTTCTACTTCAACATGTTTCAAATTCACATAGGATTCAACTTCAGTGTTTGTAAACCTTTCATGGCCATGCTAAAAAAAGTTGCTCTTGCATTGAGGATTGGTGACTATGGTGGAAGAATTTATATTCTTGGATATTGAACTGCTGCACCATAGAATATTATAACCTCACACTGTCCACCATGACATGTCCATAATTACTGTGGAGGCCCAAAGTGTTAAATACAAATATAAAATAAATAAGACATTATTAAATAAATAAACATATCAATAAATGAAGTAAAATGTATAAATGAACCAATACATTGTGAAATTAATTAAATTACATAAATTATTAAAGCTCAACTCATTACTATGAAATGTTATTGAGTTTCTTTATTTGATTTACAGGGTTATATTAGAGTTTTGCTTTTATTTCAGTGTAGTAATGTTTATTTAAAAATACCCTTTTTCAAAATTTTGTTTTTATTTCATAATGGCATTTTTCATGACTGGTGTTGTAATAAATTCCTGCCAATTCACTTTTCAGCCAATCATATGGACATGGCTAGTGAAAATACAATTTATAAAGAAACATTTCATAATAATGAGTTGAGTTTTAATGATTTAATTTTTTGAAACAATCTTTTGGGTTTTTGGTTCATCTAAATATTTTATTCTATTTATTCATAAGGTTATTTATATCATTATGTCTTATTTATTAATTTAAGATTGAACACTTAAGGTCATCATATTTTCCACTTCACATGTGACCTTGTACTTATTATGGAGTCAAACGTAACCTCATATTTACACACAGTGAATGAGCCGACACAGCAGAAATACTGTAGATTGCTCTTCATTGTGAAAGGTGTGAGTAGAAGAGTCTGCTAATTTTCAGATTGTTTTTTATCACACGTAAAGCATGGTTTGTGCTTTCTGTGTGAAAAGACAAGAAATGTGTGAAAAGAAATAGGAATCATCAAAAGTTCAATGTAAAACTGTATCACTGCAGGTGAGACTTATTGTTTCTAAAGAAAAAGAAAAGAGGGTTGTTTCTTTTTTGCTGTCTTTGGTGAGAAGTTTGTAGTGTTTATGTGGTTTTTTTTTGTTGATGGCATAGAGTTTTACAGAACACAACACACATTTGATCATCTGGTAAACAGTTTGTCACCTATTCTCAAAGCCAGTACTATTGTTTCTAACAAGCTGTACATGTAGTATGTAACTGTACTATAGCATACTGTTCAAAATATTCCATGTCATCTTAACTTTTCAATAAATATCACAAACACACACACACACACACACACACACACACACACACACACACACTGATAAACCCAAGGAGACTAAATGTATTTTTCCGAGAAAAAATTTATTTAGTATTTGTGATCATCTTGAAAGTATCAAAAAACTCTGTTGCAACATTTCAACACTTAAAATATTTTGTTCTGTTGCTCACTTTGGCTTAAAAGATGTATTTTGGTATTCAAAAGCAGAAATATCAGAAAACCATAACTTAAATAACAACAGTTTAAGTCTACACTCTAAATCTACATTTGGCACCTGAGTTAAGTCAGCAAAATTATCTGTGGCTTTCAAATTAACCCCTTTATATTAACGCATTACACAGACAAACTTTGAACTTGAACCCAGCCTTATTCATTTACTAAAATGTCACATTAAAATGGGGAAATATTTTTGTTTACGACATCATGCTAAAAAGCCAATCTAAATTAAAAGTTCCAATGTAAATATCTTCAGGTGAAATCTCATGGTGATAAAAAAGACAGCAGAACAGGTTATGACATCTCAAGCTTTAAAAAAAAAAAATGTAAAAACGCCTTTCTAGCAATCCAAACCATTGGAAATCATATCACATTTAAATGCAAATAATGTAAATGAAAACCAAAGAAAATCACTAAATTACAGAGACTTCAAGTTTCTTTGGTTAGAATTATTTGTATTACAAAGATATAAAAATTGATTATGTTGCTCTTCACACATTGGGTTTTCATTTTGATAGTCAGAATCCTTCATTGTCACACCTGGACAGGAAATATTATGAGAGAAAGAGGATTCTTCTCCATACAGCAATATTGGTGAACGGTGACAGATGATTCTCTACACAAAGTAATAATAAATAGCATCATCTATCACTGGCAGGACACACTGGATCTTTGGTCTTGTGTCAATAATTTCCACCTTATAGTACCAAGGATCAACTGAATGAAAAGCCATACCCATCTGAGGAAGCAGACAACTCTTTGGATAATAGCATCGGCATCACCGCTGCATTTAGCAATGGTCTAGAAGGCAAATGGAACACAAGCCGCGGAGACTTGTGCTAAAGCTTTCACCAGAATAAAGCATCAAGAAAATGTACACTGAAAAAAGCGTTGAAACCACCATTCTAAGGGAAATTTACATCATTGGCAAGAACAATATTTTGGCAAACGCACCCTCAATATACTATACATCCACTATATTTTTGGTTGCCTTAGAATATCTATTGTATTATCAAAAACTCTTCGGGTACAAATTTTCCCATCTTTGGATATCATCTTCTATAGTTTGCAAATCCCTTTCGATACTAAGGCCATGTTAAAGCTTTAAGTTCAGTGCACTGAAAATGCCAAACGCTATGTTATGATAAAGCTCAAGTTTGACAATATCTAATGCACTTGTTATTTTCACAACATACATCATTCAAAGACAAACAATGCGAAACAAAAGCTCTTTCAACCATGAAAATAAAAGTTCAGAGAATTAAAAAAAATGAGTACCTCTAGATAATAATGCCCCAACAGAGGTAACAAGACATGGCAATGAAATGGTTTCACCTTGTCCCCTGAGTCTGAGATAATACTGCACAATATGTGGTGAAAGGAGGTAGTAATGTATGTACAAGAACAGAACATGGAGGTAGATAATCAGTCAAAAGGGCTCGACTACACCCTCTGCTCCAGTGGAAAGTAATTATATATAATCAAAATGTATCACAGTACATTTTTGACATTCTTTTTAACATTCATTATGGGTGAGCTTTGGTTTAGCACAGACAACGCCAAACACAGAAAAACAGGTAGAAAGTTTTAAAAAAATGGAAATAAAATGTTGTAACAAACATTCATACAAAATCCTGAGGTAGATCCGAAGCAAAAGCACATTTCCTCCATCGCAGTAGCTGGCTCCCTGATCCCTTGTGCCTCAGGAAATAACCGAGGGGCTCAACTCAGGAAGCAAATGAGGTAGAAGTGGCGTAGCTTTGGCTGCTGGAGAGCAGATCAAGGCCAGGTGATGTCAGGAGCCGACTGCTTGGGACGTGTGCAGGGCAGGATGAGAGCCCTCTGAGGTGCAGCAGAGCTGAGTAGCATCAGGGGCGGAGTGACGAAGGGGATGGCTCAGCATCTCCTCATTTTCCACTTCAAAAGACTGCTTCAGCTCAGCGACGGTGGTAATATCGTCAGACCCAAAAGATTCAGGTCTGGAGCTTTGGCTGGTCGAAGGGTTGCTCATCTCTTCGTTGCTTTCTTCATTGGAGTAGTGTCCAGAGTCTCCCGTCTCTTGGCTGCCTTCGCTGGTGTGAGAGCTCTCCGAGTGAAAAGGTCCATAGATGATCTCCCGGGACGAAGGTGGCAGGGGCGTGGAACCCAAATGCTCCTCATACCTCAGAACAGTTTTGCCAGCCTCATACAAGCTGGCTCTCCTGTCAAGCTAAGAAGATAGAGAAGATGAAATTGAAATTAAGTCAAAAAAGAAATCTGACTGAAAAGTAAGCTAATTTACCAGAATAATGTTGCATCACTTACATCACTTTCAGCTGGATTCCTGATCTCCCTCTTGAAGAGCAGCCACCTCTTGCTTTGATTCTTGCTGCTGACTGGACCAGAACTATTTATGACAATATGAGATCCACCCTGGAAGAAATGAGAAAATATATAAGAAATACAGATATTTTTATGGTCTCGTGCTCTTTTGAACATAAGACATGTAAGTGTGAAACCAGCAGTCATCAGAAGATCATTTACTCTGTTTTATTTGTCTCACCTTGGCATCTATAAAGTGTTCACTTATCATGGGTATGAGGACCTCAACATTCTCTGTATGGTGTTCATTGGCCAGGGACAAACCAGAACGTGGATCTTCAGCAGCTCCCACAGCAATGACTTTGTGACTGGAGGATTTGCTATTAGTCACACAAAGATAATGATGTAAACAAATGTCAGAAACAAACTCATTGTTAATGTTTATAATATAATTGTCAAATGTTTTTCATTATTCCAAATGATTATAATCAGTACCTTAGTCTGCCCTTACTGATGAGGATCAAGGCACACATAACAATACAGGCCAAGGCAATGCACACACCAACAATGATCCCCGTCATAGACCTCTGGTCTATGTGGTAGAGACCATCAGAGAACACTGGAAGATAAACAAAGCAGTGTGTCAGATGGCAAATAATTACACATTAGCTACAATTATTTAGAGAAAATGAAGCTGCAGAGGAGCGATAACACTGAAAGAAAACGTTAATACTCTCAGACCTAGAAACTGCTGTTTTATAACCCTTCACATGCATCTATTGTTGTTTGCATGAAAATACTAAAACTAAAACTAAACAAAATTTAAGAAATAAACCAAAACGAATTATTTCCAGAAAACAGAAAGCAAGATTTTAAATCTAACTTGAAAATGAACTAAAAGTAAACTGGAATTGAAATTTAATGTCCAAAAAAAAAAAAAATAATAATTTAAATTAAAACCTAAAACTCTCTACTTTATTATGCCTTCACTGAACCACCCTTTTGTTTATTTATTAATAGGATTAATAAATATTGCTGACATACGCCTCCTAGTGGTTTGTTTGCTACCAGGGAGGAACCTTCATTCACCCTCCATAGACCATTTTTACTAATTATTATAAATCCATACTGGTGTCAGAATCGCAGACAAACAACAAAGTGTATCACCTCACTGTAATAATGCAGTTTTGTCAACATAAGCTATATGGATTTAATAAAGGTGGACTCAAATTAAGCATGAGTGGCATCACAACCCTAATATTACAATATAGCCTGAGAAAAACCTTTTTGAAAGTTCCATATGAAAAATTCAAACCAAGAGTATAGCTTTAAACTTAATGCCACATAACTACCAGCTTGATATAATAATGAATCAAACTCGTCCAGATGAGACGCCTCTACCATGTACACTCCAGTGTTTCATGATGCTTACCTGTTGCATCTGGCAAGCTGTAAGAGTGCCTGGGGTTCTTGCTGCGGTGGGTGTTTCCACGCTTGAGTGCCAGCTCTACAATGTTAGAGAAAGGCCCATCTCCGACCTGGTTGGAGGCAGAGATTTTCACCAGGTAGACATTCCCTGGCTCCAGCTTCTCCAGCAGGGCCATTGTATGGGTTCCTGTAAACAAACACACCAAAAGGAGTAGAAATACAGAAAACTGATCATACAGACACACTTAATGTTGCATAAATAACTGTATAGAACATGTTTGGGGTTTTTTTACAGCTCCCTATGACAGTTACAGCTAAAGCTGGAGAGTTCAAGTGATACACAACACACTATAACTAATGGTGAGAGAAAGTCCCTATGTGGTTGGTGATACACTTATTATCACATTATCTTAGGTAGTGTAGATAGATATAATGAAAACAAAAATGGGTTAAAAATATGTTTAATATGAAACTACAGCACTCCAATACTCATACTATGGGGGATAAAAGTGCTTCAGGTATTTTCAGTGGTTAGTTTATTGTGCTTAATGGAATTTTGTAAATCTCTTATATGACATTACTTTATCATTTTCACTATTTATCTATGTAATGTTCTGCTATTGTATATCTTTCTAAAATTGCAATATGATTACTTTAGGTGTTTGTAAGAGGTGGTGCTGGCTTACATATTTCACCTATAATACATTCTGCATCACTGAATTTACGGATAATCTGATCCAGTGCACTACTCACCCTCCCTCTGCATTATTTGCCAGTGTCCAGCCAACCAGGCTTTCTGGGAAGCGTACAGGATGGTATAGTGTGTAACCGCCACATTGGGCTCAGTGGGCTCCCTCCAGGAGACCAGGGCAGTGTCATCCTCGATCAGTGATACCCTCAGTCCTGCAGGTGGTTGGCTAGGCGCTGTACACAGAGAAATCATATTCATAATAAACAGACACTTGCTGAGAAATTTACTGAGAAAAATGCAATTATCTGATTTGAATCTGCATGGTAGAGGAAATAGTGGGATACACAGAAAGCACCACCGTCATGACAAAATTATGTTACAGTAATGTCAAATTTGTTACCTGCTGGCAGAGTCTTATGGTAAACAATAGAACTCCAGGGACTCGACATCTGGTCCGCATGGAGACGCACAACAAACTCATAGCGAGTGTTTGGATCCAAATTCTGAACCACCACACTCTGTTTGGTACTGTGGACAAACAACATTTTTACATTATGGGCATTTGGCAGACATAATAATAATCCAGAGCTACTCTATGTATAAAATGTGCAACTGTAGAGTAAGATTAAATTGCTATATCATCATTACAAACAGCCAATGATGAAAAGTACAAGGGCCATATCCACACATCTTTTGCAAACATGCAGTGTAACATAAATACTTATGCAACCAGACCAAAAAGATCTTTTGGAGGCTTTAGTTGTCATGCCAGAAGTAAAATAATAATTTTTTTTGGTTCTCAGCTTACGTTTGTAGGTAGCGTATAGCAGAGGCGTTGTGGGTGCCCACAGGCGTACAACGGACTGTATAGCTAACAGCCTTTCCAGAAGGGAAAACAGGACAGCTCCAGCGCAGGGACACTGCAGATGAATTGTTGGCCAAGACAGTCACGTGGTCTGGAGGTGGAGGGGATGCTGCCAGTTGGTCTCTAGCCGCTGAATGAGGCAAACAAAACGTATATTTTCTCAATTTGAGAAAAGGTTGAATTCCATTTTAAATTGTAAGACTTTTGAAATAAACAACAGAGAAATGTACTTACACACACATCCCGAAGTACTAATTGTTTGGTCTGTCTGATAGCCATCTCCAGCTTCACTGACAGCCAGAATCTTGACATGATACTTTCTCCTTGGGTCTGGAATACAAATCAATTTTCATCAATTTTAAGCCATTTCTGCCCATTTTGCTCAAATTAAAACTGAAGGTTTGTCAATCTGACATTACAATAATTGCACTTAGAGAATTAATAGTCCAAACGGGCCAGATATTTGGTTAATAATGCCAAAACCTGAAA
The DNA here is from genome assembly GCA_002120245.1 of Maccullochella peelii. Lineage (NCBI taxonomy): Eukaryota > Metazoa > Chordata > Actinopteri > Centrarchiformes > Percichthyidae > Maccullochella > Maccullochella peelii. The sequence goes on from LKNJ01000966.1 coordinate 72,884, forward strand.
GCTCACCATTAAAATACCAAAAGTGATGGTTAACAATAGAGCAGCATTTTTTTTCAGACACATTGACACACACACATTGAATTAGCTGCAGGAGGGGAAGTTTGTGGGTCATAACTGGCCATCCCCCATGCATGGACAATGCATGGTCTCCTGAGTGACCCCAACCTCTCATTTATCATGTGTTGTCATGTGTAAGGAGCATGAGAAACATCAACCAGCCCCAAGGCCCACTAAATATGGTGACATGATCAATAAGCTATATGAAAAGTATCACAAAATGATACTGTCTTTCCCTTTTGAAAGCCTATACGAAACCCTATTAGCACTAGGTTGTGTTTTAAGACACAATACAAACAAATCACTAAATTTGTTGGGAACAACAGAGGTGAGATGACGTAAAATGTGATCTTGTTTGTAGTGTACACTTAAAAATAGAGTAATTATGGGGCTGTATCAAGTACTGCCTAGAAGACATCAGAAAGATCATTGAGGCCTTAGGGTGAGAAGCTTTCATTTGAAAATATGCAGTCCAATTTAGTGCTTTAACTTGAAAAGCTACCATTGCTTAGCTCCTTAATTGGGACGTTTTTAGGGAGTGTTAAGATTTGTTTTATGCCTCCAGTGTGAAAGGTCGGCCATTGGGTATTGACCAGTGAAGGCGGTGTGTCCAGGCCTGTTGTGGGGGCTGGGCCAGGGGCAGCGTTCAGCTGCTGGGATCCTAGGCCCATGGGACTTGGGGGGGTTTGACTGGGGTCACCAGGTCAGGCCAAGATAGAACACAAAGAATCTGGGCGCAGGACTGTGGGATAGGAGCTGGGCCCCTTTTGTTCCCCCTTTCATGTGCTTCCTACTGCCCTTGTGTTATAGCCTTAAACTTGCAGCAACGCAGAAAGAAACATGGCTCCAAAACAGAACTTATATTAAGATCGGTGATATTATGGAATATGGAACCAATAACAGCAGCTTGTGTGAGTATCAATATAGAACCATACTGAAGGGTTCTACATTTCAAGCAAGTTATTTACTACAAAAACAATTAAATTAAAAACATTTACTAACAATCTACCCACTTCTATTTAAACTTTTTAGGTATGAACTCAGTAGGAGAGTAGTAAGACTCACATAAGACAAAATAATATTGTTTTGGTCAGAATGAACAGTTTTGATCAGAATGGCCCTGGTTCATATTGCATATAGATTGCTGTGGGTTATTTACATGGACAGCACAGATGACCAGTGGGGGCAGGGTCTTAATCCAGGACTGCTGTCTCACGGCCAGAGGTCAGTGGCTCGGTCCAGCTCTGGCCAATGCCAGGGGCCTTTGTTTGTGTGCTCCAGTGTCCAGCTAAAGGGGGGGAGTGGCCTGGGTCTTATAGGGCAGGTCTGGCCCTGAACACAACACAATGGCCAGGAGTAATTATGCAAGCTGTGGGATGGGAAATGAGGGTGGGAGGGACATCTGGACCCTGACCTATAACCCTGGGAGCCTGATCTCACACAATACCACAGCCAGACTGGAGAGGGCTGCTGGTTAGGCAAGAGGGGTCAGCTCATACTGATCAGGACAGAGGGTGAAAATGCAAATGCACCATCCAACTGCCCACTGAATTAAATTGGGAAGATCCATTTGAGTAAGAACCCATCAGCCACTCTCGGTTGTCTCTACACCAAATCACAGGTCTAGATGGTAGAAATGCACTAATATGGTCAAATATTCATAATGTTTTTCGTCTGCTCCACTATCCCATCATCTCACAATTAGACAGCTATGACAACAAGAGTGCGTCACTCACCAAGGCCACTGATGGTGTAGGTATAGGTCTGAGCCTGCAGCTGGATGATGGGCTGCTCTGGTTGGCCTTCCTCGTGGTAACACAGTCGGTAACCCTGGACAGCCACAGATCCTGGGGAGGTTTGCCAGCGTGCCACAATGGAGGTGCAGTTAAGCGGCTCAAGTTGAAGAGTAGGGGCTAAAGGCACTAAGGGGTTAGAGACAACAGGCATTGGATCAAAACACATTCATATTTAAAATATTGCTGAGCACAAAGGAAGACTAAACCTATGAACAACAAAAAAACAGCAGGACACTGGGTATGGAAAAAGGATGGATGGATGGATGGAAGATCATGTCATTGACACAATTTTCTCAGAAGTGTCAATTCAAATCAAGAATTTTGGGTGTGACAGAGTTATAATTTAAGGTGCATAGTGGAAGAAAATGCACCAATACACATAACATTTTAGGAGACTCTTCATTCACTAGTATCCATGTTCTAGACCTTGCTCTCAAATGAAAAAGTTCTGCTCTGTTCTACATCACCTAAATATATAACTAAACTTTTGAAAACGAGAAATACAGCTTTGGTGGACAAACAGCCTCCCCCAACACACCAGGCCATGAAAAGAGGCTATTCTTTCCCCCACATAGATGCCTGAGGCCCTCTCTTTATGACCCGTGACTGAGGCCACTCTAACATCACTGACAGCGAAGGGCAAAGGTTCCTGGGTAACCAACACAAAGACTGTGGGACAATGCAACAAGAGCAAACTCTAGTCATAAGCCAGCCACTCTGCATGAGCTCTAGTGATCCTTCTGGTATTCTGCGAGCAACAAAACAGTAAAGTGCAAAAGCAAAAGCATAGCCAGTTTGGCACCACATGATTATATTACTCTATAGCATGTATTTATTGTTTGCTTCTTACCCTACTGAAGATGCCTGCTTTTGACCCTAAGTATAAATTCAATCATGCATGAAAACTTAGTCACAACTGCAAAAATGAAGTGAACAAAACTGCTCTATATAACCATGTGATGAGATTGCATAGATAAGGATAACATACAGCTTCACCAGCTCTTAAACTTTTGTGACCACATTTCCTTTTCAGCCTTCTGCAGGTTTACCTTTACTACTGGAGATCTTAGGTGTACGGTGTGAGGTCCACGCAGAAGGCTCACACCAGCCCACACGGGTGGCTGCAGCCATGCGGAGCAGGTAGATGGTGTCAGGCTGCAGGCCCTCCAGCAGATATTCGGTGCTGTTCTGAGGTAGCTCCACAGAGGTGACAGCGTTGTCTGCAGCTGTACGATAGGATAGTCTGTAGGCAGACACCCGACCGCGGCTCAATTTGGAGGGCAGCGGCTGCCAGCTCACCTGGATATCTGTGGAGCTGTGGCTGGTCAGACTTAGCTCTGGGGTACGCAAAGGAACTGCAGAAAGACATGGATACAACAAATATACTTGACTCTGACGCTGTGATGGATTTCTTCAGAATACAAACATGCTGGCAAAAAGCTAAACTGTCACATCATTCACACAAATTTGCTGTTAGTTTAGAATATACAAGAAACTTGTGCTAACAACAGCATGCCCATCCCCCTTATGTCCACTCAAAATGTGCTCTGTACACACATCACTTGCATGCATTTTAGCTTAACTGCCAGAGTGATTTATTACAAGGAATGCTGGGAGTCTCAATGCTTTATGCTTACCATCCTCCAGGGTATGTTGACTAACTTGGTCCGACATACGACTGGCTCCCATTGGCATATAAGCCACAATGTAAAAGCTGTAGTTTCGAGCTGGCTCAAGGTCATCGATGATATAACTGGTTGTGTCGTTGCCAATAACAACTTGGTATTCTTCGTTGTTTAGACCTTACATGCAACAGAGAATAAAGTTAGGAGATAGGTTAAGATTAGCCAAAGAAGAAGAGACTTGTGTTTTGTGTGTTTTAAAAAGCTTGATGCTTTCAGTTTCTGAATGTCACTCATCTTTCTATAAACATGTGTAAGGCAAGGCACAGCTGCATAACTGCTTCCAGGCATCTTAATGCAAACCTACTTAAACATCTTAAAATGTGTTTACTAGAAAGGCAGACTTGACTTCATACATTTACTTAACATGTCAATTTAATGGTAAGTTAAATATCTCCTTAAGTTACTGGTTTTCAAGACTGTGAGGCTTTTAAAAAGCTACACTGTCCCTTTAACTGCAAGCAGAATGAGATGGGGAGTGGACAATGGGCTGGCTAAGCCTGTTGTTATTTCAGAGAAGTTGCCATTCTGAGTCCTCCTTGACCTCTGCTCTGTGCAGCAACAACAGATGGCCTTCACCAAGGAAAGTTGATCATATGTGAGAGCATAAGAGCTTATTGTGGCTGTCATCTTGCATCTTTTCACACCTTCATCCCTCTCAGTTCACAACTGATCTTTTTAAGTTCAAATGAAAAACCTGAAATATAATGAAATGGTTCTTCCTATTGGTCTCACCTTCAGCCTTCATATAATGGATGGAGTAGGCAATGACTTTGTCTGCATTGTAGAGCGGTCTCTCCCAAGCCAGTAAGATAGCAGAGCTTGAGATGGTCTCAGCATGGATATTTCTGGGTGCACTGGGCCTGTCCTCAGACATGACAACAATAAGGCGAGCCAAGGACAGCACAGAACCCTGTTCACTCTCTGCCATGCATTGATAGATGGCATCATCCTCAGGGATGATCTGGGTAATCACCAATTTACTGTGAAACAATAAACAATATATTAACAATCAGTGCTAACCATAGAAAAGTAACCACAACACATTCAGTTTTATTCGATTAAGGCAGGTAATTTCCACAGTACTTAGATATGTTTGACTGTGACCACTACTCCTGTTGTGCAATACCTGTTGTACATCTTAATCCTCCCATTTAAGTGAACCTCTTCTCCATTCTTTAGCCAGCTGATGCGTGGCGGGGGCACTCCCTCTGCTTGGCACATAAACCGGGCAGTGCCTGCTCTTGGACGGGTCTGGCTCTCAGGCCTCTCAACAATGGATGGTGGCACTGAAACAGAGGTATTAGAAAAAGTGATCAAAACACAGTCTATTGATTACCATTTATTAATCCACAAAACACTGACTTTTGACATTGGTTCAAGATGGTCCCTGAAGCAATGCAGTATAACTACTACTTAAGAGTTTACTGTACCTTGAACTGTGACGTTGGCTGCAGCAATAGTGTAGTTGCGGGTTCCAGGGGTGGTGGCCCTGCAGAGGTAGACTCCACTGTGCTTGGAATTGACATCAGTAATAACCAGGTTGCCATTGCCCAGCACTTTGGCGTTGTACACATCAATGGGTTTACTGTCAGCACGGCTCCAGGAGATGATGGGCCAGGGATTGCCTGTGGCCACACACTCCAGCACCACAGTTTGGTGAAGAAGAACTGTGACATTCTGAGGTCCAGCAATTATTCTGGGCCTCTGACGTGGTTTAGGGCCTGCTTCTTCACAAGAAACGGAAAATGTTAAAAATAAATTCAGATATAATATGACCATTTAATGCTCATTCCTAAAACCCAGTTAATGCAGTCTCTGTACCTTGGTTAACTGTCAGTGTGGCCTCTCTACTCTTCAGATGGCTACCGATGTTAGTTGCCACACAACGATACCGTCCAGCATCTTCCAATTGTACATTGTGGATCTGAAGGACTCCGTTGGGCAAAACCGTTATTCTGTCAACATACAAAGGCAACATTAGGGTCAAACTAGAGGGTCTATTTGGACAGCAACAGAATTTGGGAGCTGCTACTAGGTTACAAATACATGTTAAATACAAGTGCATTATATGGGGGCTGTATGATGGTGTCTAAAATGACTCAAGGAATCTGCAGGTACCTGTTCGTCTGTAGTGGCAATGTGCTTTGGTTGAGCTCCCAGGTGATGGTGGCAGGAGGGCTGGAGGTGACCGCACAGGAGAATCGTGCCACTGAGCCCTCAGTCACCACCATAGGCACAGGATGCAACACGAACTCTGAGATACCTGTGGAGAAAATAAATGATCAATCAAGGCTGGAAGTATCAGCAGTAGAACATTTCAACTGAAAACAATCAATTTGTTTTAGTACTGGGCTTACATTTTCTATCACTTTTGGTAAAACATTATAGATTATTCATGCAAAGCCCTGACTTTGATGGATGTTAACTGATTATATGAAAGGAATTGATCTTTGTAAGACACCATGATCTTGCTTTTGAGCGGATGAGCTATCAGGTCCCATACTGACCAGCTGGTCCAATCAATGGATCAATGGAAGAATGACACTGAATGATGCATTGTTATAGGCAAAATTGAATCAATTCACTTTGTATAAGAAGGACAGCAAGCAACCACTAGGAATAGAAAAATATCTAAAACTGTTGAAATCTAAAAGTAAACCTATTTCTTGCAGATGTCAGGGTTGACACACTACATATAGGCAAAATATGCCATTTTGACAGTTTCATGTTGCACATACAGTATGTTACAGCTATGCATATGTAAATGTCCTACTTGACCCTGCTACATAGACACTGATTAAGTATAAACATAGCAGCTTTAAAATGACTAAAACGACTGTGCACGATTTTCTGAGTCACATTCTGTTTGTGTGTATTCAAAAGATCCTTCAGTAATCACCACAAATAAGCAACCCCCAATTTGCATTTATCTCTAGAATACTCTGTAAGATATGACCAATGACCTTCATTCATTAAGGTGATAAGTCTCTCCCTTCCCCCTCACTTACAGGAAGGAAGTCAATATCATGTTAAAGAAAATCAATACCCTGTTCTCCCACTGAAACTCCACATTTAAGAGCAATCCTTTAATTTAATCTCATCAATATTACACAAATAAACTGGTAGCCCTGCTTATGTGAAGTGCATTAGGGGGTTAGCTTAAACCAGGGCCAGAAAAAAAATGATCCTTTATGTTTTGTTTGTGAATTATTCCTCTGAAATGGCAGTAGGTTTTGGTTTAGGTTTAGTAAATGCCAAAATACATTTAATTATCTTCTAATGGTCAGTATTATGAAGTTTGGAATGATCCACCTAGTCTGTCTCCAGACAACATGGCTGACAGGTGAGCATCATGAACGTGGTAAGAAGTTAAATACAATATGTTGTTTACTCTCCACTGAGAGGCAACAGACCGGCTTCACTCTCGCTGGGATCAGTGCTATAGATGGTGGGTGTGGCCTGCACAGACTGATCTGCTAATATGGTCACCTCTGTTGTATAGAACAAATCAATGTCTAGGTCAAACAGCACAAAGGTTTCTCTAAAGAGGTCAAAGTTCGCTTCAACCCCGTGTCCACTCAATTTTAGCCCAAACTGGGAGCCAGATCAAAGTCACTTTACCATTAGTCTGCAAAAGATAATCTTGTGATTCGTATGTTCTATATATCAAATAGTAGTAATACATTTCTAATAGCAAAGCACATATGTACTTGTTTTGCAAATTTTGTAAGAAATATGAGGTATCTGACACCCTCTGTAAAATGTAAAAGAGGTGCTGAAACTGGTGATAGTCCTAGAATGACAAGGAAAATACTTCCTGGATGTATCATGTTTTGAAAGGATCAACACTATTTACTGGAATATCAGGCCCGTTCAGTCACATGACAAACTGGCCTTTCTTTAACAAAAGCGCTCTGCTTGACAGGGCAACAGAGGGACAGAGCCAGTGAAAGGGATTACGGGCTGGGAGAAAGAACAGCAGGGCAGCCCAGCAAGAGCAGGCCTGTGACATCACAAAGCCTTTCCCTGCTGACCCCTGACCCCCAGGACTTCTGGACAGAAGGGGAGCACAGATGAGGCCCATCCTCCACTCCCCGCCTACAGCTGACCAAAAACCTTTCACCCTTTCACTGACAAAGGCTGGACGCCAGACCAAACTTGACTTTTGAGGGTTTTTATGTGGTCATCTTATAGAAAACTGTTCTATGACTGTTTTTGTAGAATAGATTGACAATAATCACAACAAAATTGTCAGAGCAGAGTTGGTGTGTCTATAAGCGTATAAGATTTGTTTTCCTGTTTGTATTTCAATATTTATAAATCACTTCCTGTGTGATAGCCGTATCTAGTTCTTTGTAGTTTTGTACTATTGAGTATTAGGACATATTGATCCAAACTTTCTATCCTCAGTGTCAGTGTCAAAATCAGTGTATTTCAGAAGGCCATGTTAGCTTCCATGACACCACTCATGGGATATCCCTTCTAAGACCTGTGAAAAGTGTCCATGGTAGACCAGGCACATTGAATAGACACAGCTGTCCTATCCGCTGATATGTGGACAAACAAATGCCCTGAAAACCTAGCCTTTTCTTCTGGGGCAGTCAGGGTTATTCCAAACAAAGGCTAAAAGGCAAACGGCCTTTCAGAGATTCCTCTGTGTAGCAGACCATTCAGCAATTACACAGAGCCACAGTCTGCAGTGACAATGCAATGCCACTAACATAAGAAGAGAGAGAAGGCTAATTTCTAACTTCTTGCCAATGTTTCCTGAGTACTTTCATAAGTGTGCAAGTGTTACTTTTCCCTTAAAACAGTGAAAGAGAACAACTTAAAACAGAGCAATCAGACTCAGGCCTGCCTATTTATGGAGTATTTAGGAGCTTTTAGATTGACTCTCCATCTATCTTTAACTGTCTCTTAAAATTATCCTATAACTGGACTGACAGCTTTAAACTCAAGCATGGCCAAGTCTGAACAACTTCCAATAACATGGAAACCCAGACTTTAGAGGTTTTTCCTCAGTAAAGAAAAAAATTGTGGGGTGGGGTACATCTGCTTCCCATCTCCAGGTTAATAACCCATGAACTTGCCATTCTGATGCCTGCATGTTGACACCACAAAGTGTATATCACCAACAACTTTAACCCATCCTCATCTTGGTCCCAACTGTGGAAAATAAGAATAGAGTCCATGTTATCCCCAGAGAATTCCTTTCACTCTGAGCTCCATACTTACTTGCAATAGTCAGACGTGATCTTTGGCTTAGGATAGCTCCATATTTGTTCTTGGAGAGGCACTGGTAGAATCCTTCATCTGATTCCTCCTTGGTATGCTTTATCTTTGGTATGTACAAGGAGCCGTTGGGCAGAAACTGTATGTGCTCACTTTCTGCCAAGCGAACTCCATTCTTTAGCCACTTGATGGTGACTGGAGGCTGCCCATGAGCCTGACAGTCCAAGACAGCAGGATCCTTTGGTAGAACAGTAATATCAGCAGGCTCTGTGATGAAGGACAACTCGCTGAAAGACAAAACACCTAGAGAAAAAGAATGGGAACATTCGTTGATTATGTTTCTGAGTAATGGATGACTACAGCTGCACAACAATAACTATATAGCCTGACAGACGACACATATCATATACTACTGAAATATTATAAGAAAACTACATTGATTAAAAAAAACAATTTAAAAAAAACCATACAGAATGATATTATTAACAAGCATTGATTTCTTAGTATAAAACACACACTATATGCCCTGACACACATGTTAAAGTAATAGCAGCTGTATTAGGATGGTTACCATACATTGATGGGAAACGTGCTATCCTAATAAAAGCAGCATTTATCTTTCAGAAACAATGATGTATTGTATGGTGTTTTAATATTTGCTGTCACAAATATCAGACATGAAGTTGGTGAGCATCCGAACCGACGTTCACGTTAACAGTTAACTGACATTAATGACGGAGAAACACAGGACTAATAGGAAGTATACAGTTAAAGTTTAACAACCTGTCTTATTATCTCCTCAAAGTGGTTCACAAAACAACGTTGTCTTTTAAGAAAATAGTTAGGCTCCATATGTTAGTCTGTTTCAGAGAGAAGCGATAGCTTACGTTATATAGGCAGTTGACATTAACGTTATCAGTCAGTTCGCGGAGCAGGTCTTATTAACAAAGATAACATCTGTAACAAAAACAAAAACAGGACACTTACTTGATAAAGGAAGAAACAAAACAAAAAGCAGCCAGTGCTGGTAGACTTTCATCTTAAACTTGGCCATTTATCCGGATAGCTGTGTCATTTTCCCCCACCGCGAACCGCCGCTCTCCTGCGCCCCGTCCGTCCGTATAGTCCCGAGATCACTTCTGCCGGTAGCGGAGGACCAACTGCTCCACTGGGGTAGAGGGACACCCCCCACGCCCCCCTTCACGCATGCGCAGATGTCACATGCCATAAGCAAGCGTGTGTGTCTCAAAGTGAGGTCCGGGGCCCCCAGGAGGAAGTGTCACAAAATGCAGAACTGGAAAATTTCATTCATTGCACCTACAGGATGATGTAATAATCAGAGATGGTGATTCTTTCCTAGTAGACCCTCTCCTGGAGCTGAAACTGGCAACAAAGAGGGTCTCATGTATAACACTATAAACAAACCGGGTCTGTGTGGCCGAATAATGTGTATCTATTTTCACACTATTTTCTTCTCTGATCCATATGTTTGCACTTAATTTACCTATAATATTATCATTCTGTTTCTCCATTTTGTTATTTCACTACAGCCTTTTCCTGACCAATTTGTATATAAGACATTTATTTCTGTCAGTCCTGGAAGAGGGATCACTTCTCTGTTGCTCTTCTGTTCCTGAGGTTTCTTCCTTTTTTCCTGCTAAAGGGTTTTTAGCGGAGTGCTTTCTGTCATACTGTTTACATGCTATAATAAAGTTGAAATGCACACACATGTTAAGCTCTGATCAGGTCCATAGACTACATCTCTTCAAACTACAAACTGATCAGTAATCAACTACTGATTTCCCATGTAGTAACTTAGCTTCTTTTCTGTGTATCAGATATCTAAGACAACAAAATACGATAAACAGTGAATTATCAGTCACCAAAGACCACTGATAATAAGGCCACACTGAACGGCATCTGCTTCTACCACAGAACCTGGTAATTATGACGAGATATTGATGGCTGCAAGTCAGCTGCCTAATTTATTCAGATATTGATCCAGCGACCGTGCCTTTTGACAATGACCCTCCCGTCTCCCAGCCCTCATTCAGTAGCAACACAATAGGCTCTAGCTGTGAGATCAGCCGTGCTGTATCAGCAAAACACCCATCCATTGGTTCAGGTAAATGCAGTCATCACAGTCATCAACAGTATCTCTGAATGGTTGTGCAATGATTTTAAGGGATAGCTGCCACAAACATGCACCTCCACACTTCAATATCCAGTCAAATGAGGAGAATGGAGTGTAATTATGTATTGATTAGAGCTAACTATTGATTTAATCACCTAAAGCCTTAGTTATAATTCAAGGCTCAAAACCAACAGTCAGGTTAATAGCATCCTGTAATGTGTTTACTCAATAGTTTAGATTTTCAAATTACTTTATTAATGATTATATATCCAGAAGAAACACATGCATCTATTATTATGCATTTAAATTACCCTTTCTTGGTTAGGAAACACACAAATGTTGTAATTTGTTAGTCGTGGATGGTTATTAATAGAGTTCCCTGTGTGTTACTGTGTTCAGACAACAGTTATTGACATAAAAAATATTTGCTAATATGCTAATATTTTATTTCTCTGGACACAAAAAATGTTTTCTTCACTCTCACAAAAGCTCAACTGATGATTTTAGGTGTAAAAGGATGGCAAGATGTCAGTGCCTAAAATAAACAAATGAGTGAGTAAGTTATCTGTATTGCTGCCTCGCTTTATCTACATTCTTTGGCTATTGATGTGTTGTATACAAACAGGAAACATGAACCTCTATTACTTGTGAAATCTGTCGACTCACGTTGCCAAATGTTGTGGTGTGGAGGTCGAGGTTAACGCTGGGCTCCACATGGCTTAAGGTTAGGCTGTTTGGCCATGATCAATAGGGTTAAGGTCATTAACATGTTATGAATAACAGGGGGCCCTGGGAAAGCAGAGCAGCGGACCAACGAACTGGGCTCCGATTGGCTGGAGCTTGTCTCTACGAGAGGCCACCCCCCACTGACCTTAGAGGTCATTTGAAGAGCTGATGACCTCTAACCTCCTGCCAAGAGGGTGATGGAAAGTTTTGCATAGACCTGACTGCTAAAATATTAAAAATGTGTGGTGTTTGAACAAAAACAAACATCAGTATTAGCAATGTTTGGAAAAATGAATAACTTCATGTCACAAGCTGGGGACAGTCCAATCAACGTTTGAACTGGACACAGATCCAATTTCTTTACTAAAATCTTGTCATTACCTGGTGACATTTTAACAGTACTGGCAATGACACCTAATATAGAAATTGTTTAGCTAAGAAATCAACCAATTCAACTATTAATGCCTAGAATGACTATTTTTAAACTACAATAACTACTAAGTCCTGTAAGGTTACTTTCTCTCATGCTATGAAGCATCTTTTTATTTACTACAATAAAAATACAAAATCATCAGCACTTAAACACACAAGAACATTCTTTAAAAAAGTTTATTGGCTTTTAAAACCACTTTAAAAATCTCACCAGTGAGTACTTTCCATTGAAAAAAGAAACAACGCGTTTGCAATATTAACAAGCTACTGTACATTAAGCAGTACACCAGACAACACCACAGAGGAGGGTTTTTTTTCTACTGGTAGAAATGGACAAGATAGTCAAACAGAGTTGTTTCTGGGTCAGTCAAAGGTAAAGAATCAGAGTCACTGCTTGATGGAGCTCCTGTACTCATAAAGAGGTGCATTTCCTTCATTCAGATTCAAATATCAGTGCCTTATTGTTAAAGAAAGAAATAAGAGAAAATGTTACATTTCTTCACAAATGCATTTTGCAAAATAAGAATATGTAAAATCGACAGAAAACATATGTCATCAACATATAGAACAACATTAACTTAGTAAACAGCACACAACAAAAGTAATGTAACTCATGAAACTAGCACTGCCAGTCTGGTTAACAGAACCTGCCCAAATCACAGAAGACAGTGGTTACCAAGAATACAAAGTACAACAGAAGTCATCACACATGCGTGCGTACAATCATTTATCAACATAATGAGCATGTAGGTTTTAAAAGGTTATTTAACTTTTTTCCCTCAATGCTTTATATTCTCATGTATGAGAATGAGTAAGAAATGTGTATCTCACTGAGATTAATGCACATTTTGCTACAAGACAATTAGTCATTTTCTGACAGTTAATTTCCCTACTCATCTTGTCATAAAAATATTTTTTTCTTTTTTTTTGTGGGCATCCATCATTATATTTGTCCATAAAGATGTGGCAAAGCCATGTGTCATAAAAATTTAGTGCAATAATGTGAACCTCCAAAGTTTGTTGAAACATGAGTAATCATTTTTTCCAGTGTCTGCTGAAAGGCTTTGAGCACGATGTCTGTCACAGAGATGTTTGCAACCAGCTAACAGTATCACAACTTTTTTTCTCAATATACCATGCTATTGATCCTGCTCAAAGCACACATCACTTCTGCAACCGCAGAGACCTATTATCTTTGAATAGAAAAAAAGTTAAATAAAATCAGCAAGCGAGACCAGACAGCATTACTTTTACGACACATTGAGCCAGAAATGTAACACACAACATACAGTATCTTGCCGACTATAGATCTGTTAAGCTTTTTTTTTCTTTTAAATGGCACATACTTAGCTAGAATAATGGCCATAATATAGTGTCTTGATACATCAAATCTCTATGTATCTATCCTATTTACAGATGGAGCTTAAACATGACTTATACAACATTGACAATAGCCAAAAACTCAAGCAAGCATCCTACTGTATCACATAGCCTACCTGGCTAGCAGTGATGGTTTCAACATGCTTTCAGGTCCATGGTTACCTATAAAACATAGGACAGTGACCATTTCACAAATTTACATACTATACATAAGATTTATGCAACTTAATCCTTTTCCTCAAATGCAATAAAACTTTATATCTCCGAGGCTGCCCATTTCCCGTTGTTGTTAATGTTTACAAGGAGTGTCTCTATGTGTAATAATCTCTTATATTATTCAAACAGATCATCTTTGGTATGGAAATAAGGCTGGATTCTCCACAAACATAATAATTTCATTTCCTCTTGATCTCAAGATGACATCAATACATACATGTCAGCCTCTAGCCTTCTATGCAACTAAGCCTTCTCCATACCATTGATATTCTTATCCAAGCTGGAAGTATAGCATGCCAAAAAAAACCAACTCATGACTGAAAGTGTGCCTGCCATGGTTTTCATGAAATGACAGCATATCAAATTCCTCTAAATTCATTGCTAATAAGGACACACACAGTGTAGTTGTTAGCCTATACAATACGCATCTATATTGTTCCACTGCAAAACAAAAACAATAAGAAATAGTACTGAAAATATCAGAGTAACAGCTGCCTTGATATGATGAAGCTCTGGATGGTTCTGAAGATTCTTAACATTATACTATATACAGTCTCTCTAAAGATGGCATAAGGCCTTGGACTTTGGGAATAAGGCAGCCAGTTGTTGATTCCTTTCAATGTATAGTCCACAAAGTGGCCTGAATTCCCATCTTCTCCCCACTGATTCATCTACTCCCTTTATAAGATATTAAACAGTACAAGAAGTATAGGCTTTAAGAAATTTTCACTGGACAATGCTCAGATGTGAATCAGTTTTCACTGATGTGGTATATGATAAAGTATAAAGATTATGTCATAAATTCAGCACCTGGTAGCATAAGATGCTACCCTTTTTAATATTCAGATATGGCAGGCAAATGTACTACAACTATTATGTGCATATACTAAAATTCCAATATTGTCTCCATTTGGTTGAACTTGAACTGCACACACTGAAAATAGTATACAACAGTATACGTTTTTGGTCTTTTGTGCCAAATTTCCTACCCATCTCACTTTCATTAAGTGTTTGTTAAATACAAATATTGCATTATTGATTGGTTATAACATGGAAGATTATGTTTCTCTTAATGCTCATATCATACCAACCTGCTATTTGCAAGTGCATGCTGCCATCAAGTACTCACACTTTTTACTTGAAATGCTTACTTTTCTAATTTCAGATGAGGGAGAAAAGTGGTTAAGTACTGAAACTCTGGGTGACAAATGAAAAAGGAGAGAAGTAACTAAATGTCAGTAGGAGAGATTTTCTGGTAAGCCTGGCACTTTTAACAGAACGAATGGCAAAGTCCAGACAAATCCCAACAAACTATAGTTTAAAAACGGATATACTACATACGCACCAAACAAACAACAAGTAACAGAAATCATACAGAATAAAAGATAACATTAGCCCAGCATCTCTACTGTAGTAGGCTGGTCTTTGCTTTCTAGCCAGTCAAAACCAGAGTTCACAGTATCACTGCATATCTGCTGAAAAAGCGGGTCGTTCTTCAGTTCTTCCAGTGTTGAGTCTTCATATTGTTCCTGCTGTTGATTAGGGTCAAACAGCAGGTTGGTGTCCAACGTGTTAAGGTCAGTGATGCTACTGGACAGATCTGAGGTCAGTCTGATGTCATTTGAGAAGTCAGACGCCACGGCGTTGAGCTCCGAAGCTACCTGACCCACCAACTGGGAACTGGGGTTGAGGCCATCATCCCCCAACAAGTCCTTGACAGTGTTGTTGAAATCTAGCTGTTGTTGCTCGTCCTCCACTTCCTGCTGCTGTGTGCTCTGGAGGAGGAGCTGTGGTTGTGTCTGCACAGGATTCTCCTGGAGCTGCTGCTGGTCTTGCTCACCAGGACCCGCTTGTGCTTGGCTGTCCCCAGTAGAGAAACTCACCTGTTCTCCACTGCCAGTGGTGAGGTAGCCATGCTGCTGGAGCTCAAAGGCAGCAGGACTGGAGCTAACAGGCAGCTGAGTCTGGTGAGCAGTTCCTCCAGCAAAGCTAGGAGTGGTCTCCAGGATCTGTGTGAGGTTCATACGGGCCGTGTAATTAGAGGGGAGGTTGTTTATGCCTAGGCCACGGACAGAATCATCCCCATCAGCTTCCATCTTGCTGAGAAGAACATTGGTGATTTTGGCGGTATTACTCTGACCCTGCACAGGCAGCATCTCACTCTGCATCATGATATTCAGAGGTACAGACTGGCTACGCTGGACCATGCTGTGGACAGAGCTGACGGTCTGGCTATTGGACAGGATGTTGAACACCTCGGAAGTGATGGGGGAGTTAAAGGGCGAAACCACGGCTCGGGTGGTGGTCGTGGTATTCGTGGTGGTGGTTGGAGGGCCGGTGTTGCCACTGAAGTTTCTCTGGCGCACTGCGGGGCTAACACTGCGGCATCGGAAAGTACTGGACGCAGATGAGGTTGATGCCTTGTTGTCCAACGGTGCAGGCACAGCAAAACTCTCCTGTTTAGTGGGAGTAGTTACACCTGTTACCAACTGCTGCTGCTGTTGTTGTTGTTGCTGCACTGGGGAAATGGGAGTCAAACGCCCAAAGTGAGCAGAATCCTGTCTCAACTGAGCCTGAAATGACTGGCCGGGAATTGCAAAGGCATGTGGCTTACGAAACTGGTCATCTACCAGATCTTGGTAGCTGGGCAGAATGCCAATGCTATGGTTGGACAAAGGACCTGCAGAGTTGCTGTTGTAGCGGTTGTTGATCCACTCCAGTTTGGCTTTGTCAGGGTGTGTTGCCATTGGCCTCTGCATGGGCTTAACAGGGCTGCTGGAGACAATGCTGGCGTCATGATAACCTGTGATGCTTGAGTTTATGGGAGTGAATGCAAAAGGGTTCCTGCACTCCACCGGGCTTGGGGGGACGCTGCTGCTGCAGTTGGACAGTGGTGTGCTGATGGGGGTGTGGCGACCCATGGCTCCATCCACAGGGGTGATGGGAGCCATGCGGGAGCAGGGGCTCTCTCTCGTCAGGCTGTGCCCAAGCGTCATTTCAGAGGTGGGGGTGGGTGTCGGGGTTGGAGTCGGTGTTGGAGTGGGAGTTTGGACAGGCGTGGTACTGCTGTGGGCAGAGTGGTAGAAGGTAGTGCTGGCCTGGTGAGCATTTAGGATAGAGCCTTGATTGCTCGCTGACTGGCCTTGTAAAGACACGTCAACACAGCTACCAAATAGGCCCTTCAGCTTCATCTGCTCCTCCATTTGAACTAGCTCCTCCACGATGCTGTCCTGGGTCATGTCATCATCATTGAACGGGAAGTAGTCCATGTTGGGCTGAGAACTTGCAAAGTCAACCATCTCCTGCGTGAGGGTAAGCTGGCCTGAGGCCTCAGGGGGTTGAGCTATGAGGGAAAGTTGGTCAGTAGGGGCTTGTTTGTGTTCTGCTGGTATCTGCTGAGCAAACGCCTGCTTCCGAAGCTCATCAAGCTGTCCCTCCTCCCATATTGTGCTCTTTAAGTCACTCATCACAGAGGCTTCGTGTGCTCCTGAGTTGGCTGGTATGATCTGCTGTAGCAAAGCCTGATCAGACGTGTTGTTTCCAGCAGCTCCAGTGCTGGTATCAGTGCTGAGTGAATGGTCTTCGCATTTCACCACCAAGGCCTGGGGTTTGACAACAGTCTGGGAGCCCTCAGTGTGTGTGATGGGCGAGTCAGAGAGTGCAAGGATCTGTGTGGGCCCTATGGAGGTGTGTTTCACAGTCACTTTGCAGGGGGCACTCTCTGGTCTGGCAGGAGTTCCCGGTCTGGGGATCCTCTTCAATGCAGCACTGACTCCAGGTTTGGGATTGTCAACTACAGCCAGTGGCTGCTGGGAGATAAACACCCTCTTCACAGGAATCACATGGGACTCCCCACTTGAGCCTGTGCGCTTCCTGGGGCTCTTGGCATCTAAGCAGGGATCCTTCGATGTTGGGGTAACAGCGGAGGAGCCATTGGATGACGTGTTGCTATTGGAGTTCTGATTATCAACAGTCAAGTACAAAGTACTGTCATGGCAGTTACTGTTATTGCTGTTCTGAGTCCCAGCTACAGCTACAGAGGTGGGGGGAGGTGTGGGGTTACTTTTTATCCTTGCCCCTTTGTCTGGTCCCGGAGAACACTTAACCAGGAAGCTTGGCTCACTGGCAGCCCTGAACTTAGCCACTCTCTCATCTTTGGCCCCAATAGCAGTTTTCTCTGTGTCATTTCCAGCTTCAGATAGCACTTTGCTGTCAGTGGAGAGGGTTGGGGTGCAGACTGTGACACTGGGTCTGATTGCAGGAGACTGAGGGGTAACCAAGCTCACAACGTGTGGCTGCTGGGAATCGTCCGTAGCAGCTATGGTACTCAGACCTGCCGAGGCAGGACGCACGGTTGTACTGCCGCTGCTGGGAGCCAGAGCGATGGCCGTCATCTTCACCACGTTGACTGAGCTGACGTGGGGAGTGGGCATCACAGTTTTTATGGGGCTGTTGGTGATGAGCAGGGTGGGGGGTGAGCGCAGCGTGATGGCACTGGTGGCAGAGGGCTTGGGCAGAATTTGGGCGTACCGTGTACCGTGTCGTGCCAGCCGATCACCCACAGGACTAGCTGAGATATTCTGGGGAGTTTTGGGGGACTGTTTAAGAGACTGAGTGACCACTTGGAAGTTCACAGGTAACACTTTCCCCTCTGCTGTCCCTACAGGGCTGGGCGAGGTCATTAACTGCCTGCTTCTCTGTACCTGGGAGAAGAACAGTGAGAATATGAAATTACTTTTAGGCACATTTATCAATAACATATCTGAGCATAATCAGTGGGAAAAATTGATCCACATACCGTGACTGGGCTTGGGACAGCTGCTACTACGATGCCTATGGTGGGCTGAGGGGAGAGCAGAGCAGGGCTGCCACAGGGGATGGTGGGGCCAGGGGTACTGGCCTCCGTTCTCTTCATCTGGGTCTCACTGGGGAGGGGTGAGTGGAGCTTTTGCTCCTGCTGCTTCTTCTGGATCTTGCGCTGGAGTTGCTGCTTTGCATCAACAGAAGGAGAGGGCAGGGTCTTCACCTGGGGCTGGAAAGAGTTTGCCTCAGCTGTGGGCACAAACGCAGAGGCTGGAGTTGGCGTCTTCATTCCTGTCAAGAGAAGAAAAATTCACAGAATTATGATTATGAAAATGACAACATGAATTGTTGATGCTACTCCTTTTGAGGAAACGCAGAAGAATTGCTCCTTTTGGTTTTAGCCTGGTTTTAATTTGTGCGTAATGTCTGTGTCAGGTTGGGATCTGACTGTTGAGAGTGCATTGGGCTACATTTTCATCATGTACTCAGTGTGATAATACATTTTCCTAGACTTCATCATTTATTTCTAACATCTTTAATATCTTAAGAGTGCACAGACAGCGAGGCACAGACCTGTGGAAGCAGGATGCAATACAAATCAGGTCATACAACTTTTCTACCATAGCCTATGTTAATTGTCGCAAACGTTTTCAGATGCAAACAACAAATTATATTTTTGAATATGCCTTTCCAACTTAACATGTCCCTCTTCAAATAACACATCAATATGATGCTGTCAGCTATGATGTACAGTACACAATGAACTTCACAAACATAAAGAAACACAGACGACAGTAAAAGTACCACACCAGCAGATCAGAGGACATCTTTACCTGTTGGTGTTCCGGTCATAACAGTGAGTGCAGCCATGGACTTAGTACCAATGTAGTGGCTATTGAGCAGGAAGCGGGCCAGGTCCTCCACGTTGTCAAATTGACGACTCAGGACTTTTTGGGCCCACTCACACACCAGTCCACAGGCTGCAGATCTCATTTCATCTTCAGCGCTCGGGGACTGACCCGTCGGCTC
Organism: Maccullochella peelii; assembly: GCA_002120245.1. Lineage (NCBI taxonomy): Eukaryota > Metazoa > Chordata > Actinopteri > Centrarchiformes > Percichthyidae > Maccullochella > Maccullochella peelii. The sequence continues at coordinate 92,374 of LKNJ01000966.1, forward strand.
CATCAGCTCACACTACAGTCAGACAGAAGAGAGCAGCAGGTGGGTGAGCATCAGACCGGTTAACTAGATATTTACTGTATGTTTTTTAAGTTTTTTGCAGTTTAACTTACCCCATCACCAGATTTCTGCAGATCCAGATTGGGTAAGGACGGCATGTGAACAAAAGCTTTCTTCCTTAGCCCGCTGTAACAGTATGTGAGAAGGAGTTAAGGTGTCTGAAACATAATGACTCTGGATGTAGAAATGTGTATAATGTGCTGGTTTTATGTTGGGTCTGGCCACATTCTTATTTTGTGTATAGCTTATTTCCTCTTCTAGGCCCAAGCAAGAAGAACCCTTCTCTGAAAATCTGCCAGAAATTGTAAATTTAAAAAACACCTCAAAGCCAAACAACAGCTTTTCAGCTCTGTGCCAAGGACTCCCGCTATCGGCCTGCAATAGTCCTCAGGAAATAGTGGTTTACAATATTATTTTTAAGATGACCAGGTCAATGTGTTTGCGCAATGACAAAACTATTAATAGAGTTTTTTGGTAGAATCTTTTTTAGTAAACCTTTCATTATTTTAGAAGGTTGGTACATTGTTTATATCTTGTGCCTAAGATGACATAGGAAGACTTTGTTGACAGGTTCATCAAAATTAAAGGATATTTGGATTTGCCCCTCATGCCCAGTCGACGTGCCTTCATGTTAGGAAAGACATTCTTCATGATCTTTCCAAAGTCTGCTGCACTCAGTGGATTGTAGCCGAGATTGTCACAATAGCTCCTGCAAGAGAAGAGAATCAGCCATAAGATTATGAAAGTAATAGATTCTGTATGTTAGTCCCCTCTTCTGTTCCCCTTCACCTCCCCTGACCCCTCAGTGAGGTCACACACTCACTTGTATTCATCATACACCTCTTGCTTTGGGAGGGAGGTCTCTGGGTGCTCTTCTAGGTGATTCCGTATCCAGTTGAATGCATACATCTGTTGAGTACGGCTTGACGACATGGAACTCTGATCACTGAAATTAGTACATAAGAAAAATAAATCTGGTGAGGCAGTATCCTTGACTTATATGCATCATTTCTTGTTAATACAGAAACTTTAATACCATAATCCAGGAGTGGAGGACCCCCTCTCATTCTCAGTCCAAATGGGCAGAATTGGGGGGTTGGGGTGATGAATAGATATGGGGAAACAAATGAAACACAGACAGCTAGGTATAGCAAAAATCTACATATATCAGTGGTTTGCTTCATAATGATAATCAATCATACAGCTGAAAAATGAATGATAATTTCGTATGAAGAAAAAAAACTCACCAGTGACCACGGCCCCCCCCCAGAAAATGTCACAAAAGCAAAAATAAAACTTGAAATTCAACATCATTTTTAGGAGCTATCAGCCTAAACTGAATCTGCGTAGTAGCAGCCAGTGGATAGTGACTTGAATTTTTGACAAGCAATGAGACAACAGTGCCAATAATGTAATGAGAGCCATAACAAAGCAGCCGTGTGTGTGTGAGACAAAAAAAAGGCCCCAGAGCAAAGTGGAAAACTTGAGTAAAGTGTGTGTCTGTGACATACCTTTTATCATTGCCACTGCTGGGACCAGAAGGCAACTTCAGGTAGAGGTAGAGTTTTTCGATGTCTGTAAACTTCTCAACATCATGCTGTAAAAATAAAAATATCACAAAGGAGAAAAAAAGATTATTCATATAAAACAAAGTAAACAGTAGTCTGGTAGCCTGAAGCTTTTACATTTTTCCTAAACAGAATCTATAAATGTATGCTTCATGGGAGTAACATCAAATAGAGAATGAAGACAGAAGGTGTCATTGATCAAAAGACTAAAAATGTTTATTTCAGGCCTAAATTTAGGTCTTCGCCACTGGACTGGCAGAGGACAATTACATATATGTCCGCATAAAATTTAGGCTATCTGGTTCAGAATTTAGTACCAATTTTAAAATATTACACAGGTACGACAGTTGCACACAACCTCCTCACTATCGATTCCACCCCAACTGCTTTTCAATTGGTTTCTAAGAATGGACTCATCTTACCTCTTCCTTTTCTATTTTCCTCTTTGTTGCTAGGGGAACGAATACTTCAATGAATGAGGTGAGAGCTGTCAGCCAATGAGCAGTGAATGAAAATGCTATTTACTACACTCCATTGCTACGAGCATAGAGTGAATTACCTGTCTGAGTCCTTCTCTGCTTATACCATGGTTGGAACTTTAATTTTTTTTTTTTTTGCACCATCCCCTTAAATGTTTTCTTGGATTTTTGTAAGATGGCCTTCACACCCGGCATTAGCATGTATACTGGTAACCTAGGCAACCTAAGATATTTGATTTCATTTACATATTCACATTATTACTGTAAGAGTTTCATAATATTTTGTCTCCTCACCTTTATATTTAATGGACATATTATTGTACAGTAAGGTGCTCCTGATATTTACCCCACAACACGTATTTAGACACAATTCAGATGTGAGACACATATTACTGCCAGGTGTAAAGGAGGTTTTAGACATTTATTTGCCCTAGCCTGGTGTGCTGTGTGCAACAGTGTCAATGTGTAAGCATCTTAAGTGCTAAAAGGTGAATATTTTATCAGGACCTAAACCTGCCTGCCTGCCGAAATATGTCAAACGCCGGACAGACTGTTCGTATTTTTAGTAACAAAAAATGGACAAAGCTTTATCATGTAGCTTTGACGTCACTGACATGACTTTAACGGCCTGAATACAAGGTGTTGGACACTTCAGCTCAGATAAATCCACAACAAAATGCATGAATAGATATCGTTTACATAGACACATGGCCGAGATAAATACGTCACATTTTTTGTACATGGCAAAAAAAGTTGTTCCTTTGTATATTGCGAAAAATTGGATCTACATGTATTTACAGGCCAATATAATGTACACTACTGTTACTGTAATAAAAAAACTTCAATAAAGTTTAATGTTCTTATTATAAAATCCTTTTTTTTATCTATTGCTGTGATGTAAATATTAGGCAAGCAAATTTAAGCATCATGGTTTCAGTTAAATCATTTATATATAGTAGGACAACTAAGCCACTTCAACGAGTTATAAGCACCAAACATACATTTAAATATTCTTTCTTAGCAAAAGCTTAGCTGCACATCTGTTCTTATGATCCACCAATTAACAGTTACATGTGACTTTCTGATGATAAGGGGGTGGTAGAGTGAAAGGTTACAAAGACGTGGCGTTTACAAGTAGAACAGTCTGTTATGGATACTCACCAATATGCTGTCCACTTTTGATTGTACAGATTTGCTAAAATGAGAAAGAGAGCAAAAGTCAGAAATGTGAATAAATATGACTCAAATTAAAATAACAATGATACATACCGGAGTTTCTTATTAATTCAACTAAGTTCATTTTTATTTCCTATTATTCCGATTTTTGGTATAGTATGAAATAATTAGAAACTAGTTTCATTTATGTGAACAGTCGGTCAGGCCATACTGGGGCCAGGCAATGTACTGATATTTATCATCTACCACTGTAATTTTTGAATATAATTCTTTAAATATCCTAAATTATGATACACAATCTTAAGTGCTGAAAATGTACTGCATCATCATGCCATAAAGTGTAATTGAAATCAAGACAATGTGACATTTTTGTAAATCATTCTATACAGTGGCTTTGGAAAGTATTCACTCCTTTACTTTTTGCAAACCTTATTATGTAACAGATTTAATTCAAAATGGATTGAATGTACACTTAGACCTTCAGTCAATAAACCATTTTACAATTTTTTGTATTAAAAATCCAAATCTCTCATTTACATAAGAATTCAGACCCTTTATTCAGTACTTTGTGGAGGCATCTTTGGCAGAAATAACTTTAAATAACTTCAAAATCCTCTCAAATTCATTCAGGTTGAATGGGGAGCATCTGTGAACTGATATCTTCAGGTCTCTCCACAGATGTTTTGTTGGGGTCCAAGCTTCAGCTGGGTCATTCAAGGACATTCAGAGACTTATCCCGAAGCCACTCCAGTGTTGTCTTGGCTGTATGCTTCGAGTTGTTGTCATGTTGAATGGTAAACCTTCACCATCGCCCCCACTCGGTAGTTGTGTGCACAGGTTTTCTTCAAGGTCCTGTTGTATTTGGCTGCATTCATTCTTCTCTCATTTCTCGCCATTTCCATCGCGGAGAAGCACCTAAACAGCGTGATGCTGCCAGCAGCACTGTGCTGTATTGTAGAAGTGGTGTTAGCCAGGTGATGAGCAGTACCCTACCCAGTACCTGTTCTGCAAGGCCACTGCGTTCTTCGTCACCTCCCTGACCCTTCTTGCCTGGTTACAGAGTTTGGCAGGGTGACCAGCTCTTGGAAGAGCCCTGGTGGTTGCGTACTTCTTCCATTTAACATTGATGGAGCCCACTGTGCTCCTGGGAACATTCAAAGATTTAGAAATGGTTTTACACCCCCGCCCAGACCTATGTCTCGACACCAATTGATCGCGGAGGTCCAGGGAGAGCTCCTTGGACTTCACGGCTTTGTTTTTGGTCTGAAAAGCCTTGTGAATTGTGAGACCTTATATACACAGGTGTGCGCCTTTTTAAAATCATGTCCAATCATTTGAATTTGCCACAGGAGAACTCCAATCACGTTCTGGGCTGTGTCCTCGTTCCCTCATTCACTACTCCCTAAACAATGGACCCTCAATAGTTTACTGTAGAGTGAGCAATAAATTGAGATTTTTGACACTTATTATTATTATTATTATTATTATTATTATCATCATCATTTTGCATCATCATTGACAGGTGTAGTGTTGCACCATTGTAATTTTTGCATCTGTAAAATGTGGTGACTTGTAACACTACTTCACACCACACATGCGAACATGTCATAGTAGGAAAAGCATGTGTGTTACTAAATAACATGAACGATAGTTCTGTTTTATTTAAGTATCCTAGGAGACCATACCAGTGTGACAGTATGCACAATACCAGGACCCTGAAACTGAAGCAGCTAAATGGAATTCAGCCATCATTCATTTTACTTTTTACACCTGTGCTTTTCCTACTGTGACATGATAAAATATCTTCTGTAAAATAAGCCCATTGTGGGAATTTTTAGGGCAATATATAGTTCATACATTTCAAATTCAGAATTTGGACACACAAATATTATATACTGCACTCTTTAGTTGATAGGGTTTTATAGAGAGTTATTTCAAAGATGATGAAAGCAGGTGCACCAAAGGATGCATTGCAAAGATTCTGAATACTCATGTAAATGAGAGATTGTTTTTTTTTTGTTTTTTTTAAATTGCACAAATCCTCTAAAACATGTTTTCATTTTTGCCATTGTGGGTTATTATATATAGATTGATTGTAAAAAGAACATTTAATCAATTATAAATTATATCTATAACGTATCTGAATTCTTTCCAAAGCCACTGTACAGTATGTCATACATTGTTAGTAGATATATAATGTAATAACATCTGAAGTTATTAATATATTTTTCACAATTTACTCTTATAATTAGAAATAATTGAGTAGTAATAATTCCCAAAGCCACTGTAGACACTACACATGTAAAAACTAAGCCGTTATCTCCTATTGTCATTATTAACAGCATTAAATCAGTGTGAGCCTGTCTCTGTGGAGCTGTCTCCTTTGACACCTGTCATCCTGAGCATCAGCCCCACCGGTGGATTTGGTGTCATTTATCACATGACCTCCTATGGCTCGATGCTAATGATTATAGTTACTACAGCTGTAAGAAACCCGACGTAAACGTGTTATTAATGCACAAACAGGTAGCAGACAGCGCAGCTTTCCTCGCTGCTGTAGTGTTTCGGTTAAATATGTACGGTTAGCTCGGGGGCACTCGTGTTATTTTCAGCCGCTTTGTGCAGCACACAGCCTCCCTGCCACTCCAGAAGCTAGATACGCTAATTATGAGGCTACGGCTAGCTAAAAGGACAGTGTGGCTGCTTGAGGATCATTTCCATCCTTACCAAATTGAATTCTTTATTTTGAACTGTAACGCGTTAGCCTCGGGCCCCTGGAGTCCTGGCACCAGCGCTGGAAGAGAGCCTAATCCCGAGGCAGGCTTCTGACCAGGTTGTTGTTGATCATCAGCCATCACGATGGAGGGGTGGTGGGGGAGCTTTAACAAGTAGGCCTCATCCCCGGCTGTGCACTGCACCGGACCCACCGCTGCTGGAGCGGCTCAGTCAGCTAGGACAGCCCGCTGAATCCACCACAGAGCATGGCTACAAACACTGTGATCTGACCCTCGCAAAACTCAAAACTAAACCAAAAAAAACCCACTCTGCAATACAAAAGGCATTTCGCAGAGATCTCTCTCCGCTGCAGCAAATAGCACGCCTGCAGCAGCCAGCAGCAGCTACAGACGAGCTTGCTTGCGTCAAGGTACACGCTGGTAGCAGATACGAGCCCGGAAGTAGAGAGGGAGTTCGCCTTCGAAATAAAAGCACGAGATTTGCCATGTTTAAAGGACTGGTTCATATTTTTTTCCAAGTCTGTCTTAAAACAATACTCACATGCCCAGATGTACATTCAAAAAGTGTGTGCTTGCTCTAATAATTTATTCTGTTCATGCTGGCCGTTTAAAAAATCCCTTCCTAACATACTTACAAGTAGCTAATGGGGGACAGTAACAGTACTCCTGTATAAAAATATATTCCAAAGTTTAGCTGAAGTTAATATGAACAGTCTGAATAAATCAAATCAAGTGGGTATCTTCCAAAGTTACAGTCTTTTTTGTACTAAAAAGCCTGTAACTTTGGATGATATCCACTTGATTTGTCTAAATCAAACTGCAGAAGACCCATATTAGCTCCAGAGAACCGTTGGAATGTATTTTCGCAGAGAACAAGGACTGTAAATTTTGTCCCCCATTATTTACATTGGAAGCACATCAGTTTTCATGTATATGTAGACATGTGAGTATTGTGTCAAGACAGATTTAAAAAATGATGAACCTATCCTTTAAGAAATGCAGGTACAAATAAAAGAGCTGTGGGCCCATACTGATCCCCTCTTCTTCCCACTGTGTCCAAGTTTTTCTATGCTGGAATACTACATTTAAATTTATATTGTTACTCTGCAGTTAATCAAATTACATCAAACTAATTGCTACATAGGGAACCTGGGGCATTTGGAGCTGATATACATTATATATAAAGTGCTTTACTCAAGCAGTGCAATTTTGAGATACTTTACTTTACTTGAGTACTCTCATTTTATGCTACTTTCTTCTCCTTGACTACATTTCAGAGGAAAATATTGTACTTTTTCTTGTAAGAAAATGAATTGGCATTTTGACAATCTATTAATCAATTCAGCTACCTTTTCAAGCAAAAATGCCAAACTGTTTGGATCAATAAAGTTCTATCCTATCTTATCTTATCTCATCTTACTGTATCTTTCCCATATACTCTAAGTTAGTAAACTGAATATCTCTGGGTTTTGGACTGTTGTTTTGTCTGTTTTGTTTTGGTTTCCGTTGGTAAATAAATAGTATGTTATTCTAGACTTGTGTATGTCATTTTTTAACAGAGTTTTAATTTTAAAAATCCTGGCGAGGATTTCAGAGTGTCTCCTGTAACTTGACGCTGGCCTGTACGCTGTAGTCCCGCTGTCAGCCGGCAGGGGCGCTGCTGCAGGAAGCTGGTTGATCAGATAGTGACAATGACGGGTAAACAGCCAGGATGATATCACTTCACCATGTAAACCGGTCATTTATCAGCGCGTGTATTTATCTCGATATATCTACCCATATGTTTCTATCGAATTATAATCTGATCTGATCACACTATCGCTGAGGACGTGCCGAAACACCAAACAGGCTTCACAGACAGATTGTTCCCAGATTTGTCTTTGCTCATCACACAGCTTACTATTTTTTCCTTCAGCTGAAATCTGAGACACAGCAGGCAGAAAAAAAATAACCTGAGAGGATGAACTGGATCGAGACTGTCTGTACCAGATATATAAATATAACGTTCACTTATGTCACATAAGTAAACATTCATTACACACATGTCCAGTTAATTTGATTATAATTTCTGTTTTTAACCTGCAAATAATTAGTAATGGTCTATATATCATCTTTATGAGAAAAAAAACGTGAAAATTCAAAAAGAATTAAGCCACCAGGTCAAGAAAAACAAGACCTAAATAAATTCTTTCATCATGACTTATTTTATGCTGACATCTGTTGATGGAAACAGGTAATGTTACTCCACTGCTCCACTGACACCAAGGCCATGAAACATAATGCAAGACAGCAATAGACTCAGACACACATGGGAAAGGCATGTATGTACAAGTATACAGTAACTTGGATGACTTTATACCTCTCAAGATAAGAATAACAGGAACAAGAGGAAATAATAGAAGTGTTGTTACTTGGTTTCTGTTTGTTTGCAGGACTTGAAGTTTATCTGCTCTTTGCACATACTGTATGTTTATTTAATGTCTCTTAGCACAGGATGTGACTGCTTTTCTGTTTGTTCTTTGCAGTGACTAAACCTTTTTTCAGTGCACAGAATCTGATAATGCCTGAAGAGTCAGAGGCCCAGGTCAGACATCAAGGTACACAAAAAAGTGTTGACTACTGGTTGACTACCTTGTGTCAATGTTACAGGGCTAAGTGTGTGTGGGAATGTCTCTGCAGTGACAAATGTTTTCAATATTGTAACCGCCTTTATATTTTGGATAGCGCTCTGGAATTTTGTGACGGCACCTGGGAAATGCAGATTTTGGCCAACGTTAATGTTTCACTGACTTATCATGATGGCAAAAACAATGCACCACCACAGTCTGAATGAATGAAAGGTAAAGCCTTCCATTTTTGAAGTATTGTCAATAATATGACGTTACACAATGTAATGATATAAATAAGAGGACACAAGAAATATAGAAAATGCTTGTAATCCAAACTTAGAGATACAGGGAGAACTAAATACAGAGCAATTTGCAGATTAACAATATATTTTTTCATGAGATTGATACATTGGGTCCCCCCAAAAATGTGTTATTTCATTGAAAACTGTGTTGGAAAATGGGTCAATTGTCTAAAATTGTCTAATTGTCTAAAATTGATTTGGGGATGATTAAGTACTTAATTTTCTGGTGATAACAGTTCAGTTGGGTGTGATTGTTTTCTTGCTAGGGCACTGGATTTATAAAATAATATGAATATTATTGCATCACAGGGTATATATATTCCTGTCATCAGTATTTAAATGCTAGTATTACATTAAGAAGGAAAATTATGGCGCAAGATTAAGAAAAGCCTGACAAGTGAAGCTACTTATATCGCCGTGTTTCTTTCTTATCACATACAATCTGCAACATATTTGTTATGAGTACAGTTAGATTCCCTCTGTTTGGCACAATCAATTTTTAAAGCCGATTCATACGTCAAAAGATACAAGAGCCCTTTAAGTTGTACAGGGATGAGTCTTTTAGTAGAAAACGGAAATGGCATCTAAAGGACAGACTGTACAGTGCACAAATACACCTGCTATTTACAATAATATAGAACACAAGATCTACTGTACACTTTTTAGAGTCTCAGAAAGCTTTTTACAGCGTGAATGAAGACATTATAAAATGTCAGACAAATATAAAAATATTTTGCTGTTAAAGCTCTTTATCAAGAAAAGATTGAACAAGTTCAGATTAATGACCATAGAACAGGTTTGTTTCCAACACTCTTTAGAGGTGGGTGTGCTTAATATGAATTCAAATTTTAAATAAAATGTTTAAAAATCAGTTACTGATGAAAATACTGTATATATCTTGTGTTTGATCATAGATTAAGCTGTAGTGGTTTGGGGGGATTGTAAGCAAATAATGAGAGATGTTGTGCAGAACAGAGCTATGAGCTGTTTGCTAGAGAGCACAAAATAGTGGACATATGAGGGAGTCATGTGAGGTGAGGCATAAGGTTGGCATGGAGCAGCCACAGAACAGGTCATAAATATTACATATTATGTATGATATGATTTATATTCTTCATTTTCTGCTTCTATGCAGACTATAGGGTCTTGTATGTGAGCTTTGCACCCTCTGGTGTATGACATTCAAATAAAGCATTCATTTATCATACTACAGGCCAATTAAAATGACATTGAACTTGTAGAAATGTAGATATTTATTTAGGCCTGTTTAGCCTTTGTTTTGTTCTTGAAACATGAAAACTATAAATTGGAGTAAAACATAAGAGCAGCGATGTGAAGTTGTAGGATTATATTGTTAATTTAATTGTGGTGTGTGAACGACACTGGGTATTTTGGGAGCAGTCTCTGAAATTGGAAAACATTTTCTCATATACGTAACAGGCAAATACTTTAATTATGATCAGATGGCCAAAATGTCAAATGTCTATTGCTGGTGTAATTTGATGAAACAGATCTTTGCTTCAGCATTTCGATATTCTTGACACTTTCTCCGTCTTTCCATAACGTATCACACACATCCATCAAACCTTGTCATTTGCTGGCTTGTTAACAACACCGGAGGTATGGAACAGTGACACTTCATCTAAATCTCAAGAAAATGTTGTTTCCTTGTTAGTCATTGTTTTCTCACTCTATTTTTGACCTTCGGTTGCTGGCTATTCTGGACTGATTTATTTCACTGTCAATCTCCTGTCGCTTCTGATTTGGGTTGGAAGCTCTCATGTCAGCAGTCTTTGCCCTTGCTCATTCTTCCAAATGTTAAGATTCACACAACACTCCTCCCGAAGTTGCTGCCATTTTTGTGGCCGTATGATGCCACGGTAACAATTTACAATATCTCTTCAATGTAGCCTACTTACTTACTGAGTCATGTGACGGCTTACATTGATTGATTATTAAACAAAATATGACTTTCTAGAGGAAATATTTCACATTATGTTGTGCCGTATTTAATACACATGCAGGAAGTGAAGGAAATTTCTCCCTAATAATTAATATACTTAAAATATAAAGACACATATTAATATAAAGAGAAATATATAAATGCAGTCTGGATGATCAGCAAGAGCCCAACAATGTTTTGTTTTTTAAGAAAAAGCTATTAAAGCTAATATTCTGTACCTTCTGCTGTATATTGTAGCTTCAAATATAAAGAACATGATGGCACACTTAAACACACTTATTTTGTTTGTTGTAGAGTTCTGATTTCATGACATGCTCCCTGGTCACACATTAGACTGGCTGTGACCTAAAGCCACCCGTCTTCTCCTTGCATGTTATGGAGAATGTGGGACAGCGAGGTCACCGTGGCACAGAGGTTGGTGAGTCTGGCTCTCACGTGCACCGTGAAACCATGGCTGCTCCAATCCTCTTACAACCCCCACTTCTTCCAGCACTCGGGCCAGACTGTAAGATCAGCTTGCTGTGGTCAGGTCTTATCCCGCAGATACAGTAGATCCTCAGTAGGCGTCACGCCAGCAGGTATCAAACACCACAGCCAACCCACGTATAGTAGGCCTGTTTGCTTTTAAGATGCATTCACTGACACGTCCTCTAAAGGGAATTAGTTACAGATATTTGCCGTATGAATTGCTGAATGGCGTAAACAAATTACTAGAAATTTTAGAAATGTAAAAAAGGGCCACCATGGCAGCCCTGTTATCAAATTCTTTTACTATTGTTTTACAACATTGGTAAACCAGGATTGATTGGTCAGTTGTGTTTTTCAAGGCCAGACATAATCTCTTTACGGTACATAATGTACAGTATAAACCAAACTATTTTATTTGTCTGGTAAAATCAGCACTAATTCTAATTTAAATGATCATCCAGGAAATGTGTTGTTTAAAGTGATAGGAAAGTAACTAGAGCTGAAACGATTAGTCGATACATTGATTAGTCCATTAACAGAAAATAACTATTTTGATAATAGGTTCATTGTTTCAATCATGTTTTAAGCAAAAAATGCCACCATAAGCTGTTAAATTGTGAAAATTTTCTTTATTTCTCTTTTCATTATACATGATAGAAAACTGAATAGCTTTGTGTTTTGGATTGTTGTTTTTTGGGGGCAAAAAAAGCTATTTGAATACATCACATTGTGTTATGGTAAATGATGATAGGCATTTTTAGTTTGTTCGAATATTTTATACACAAAACAATTAATTTATTAATTGAAAATGAATTTAAATGAATAATAAAAAATAGTTATAGCCCTAAAAGTAACCAAACATGTTGTCATGTTTCTGTGAAAGCAAAACTTAAATATTAGGATGGGGTCCTGTAACACTGAGAGGCAAAAGTATCCACAGTGTGCCTGCAGTAAGGAAGACATTTTAGACATTTCAGCCCTCAGATACTGTTATCAGATCCCAAAAATAACACTGTTAAGGCTGCAATGTGTAAGTACTTTTGTCCACTTTTTCTTATGGCTTATCAGTTCAGTACCAGGGTGAAATATGGGAGTCCCTGGCTTTGACGTCACTTACACAACCTATCCCAGGCCGGGCTGTTATAGCAGATTTTATACCCTGTTTTTTTTCCTCCTTTTTTTTTTGCGTTCTTTGGAAGAGCGGATGGGAAATTCTGATGTCATCAACCTTGGCACAGCGGGACAGAGGAGCATGCAGACCCTCAGGGTGCCACGATTGGTGCCCATGTGTTTGTGCCCCGTAGATGGTGAAATAGATGGTGTGGTGCTGCCCGCCTGTGCTGCACCTGCGTCCCAGCATGCTGATTGATCAGTTTGGTCATGTGGAATGTCACCATCTGCTCCCCAGTCCCACTCACCCCTTCTTGTGTGAATGCCAATCACTGGCAGGAAGATAGTTATTTAAGCCATGTCAAATCAGGCGCATGACGATGAGCAATATGCCAACAACACTTGCAATGTGTGTTGCAGGCATAGTATGCACAACAGCATCTTACAGTAAAAGGACAACCATGACTTCAGACTGCAAAGGGGTGTTTGTTTAACTTTTGTTTTTATTGATGTGGAATATATATTTTTTCCTTTACAGAATATAATCAGATTTTGTGCCCCTCACTAATATATTCTGCAAAAATGGAATTTGATAAAAGGGCTGCAATGATGGCGTGAGTGTGTTTTTATTTGTTTGCATATAAAAGTCTTAATTTCCTTTCTTTTATTTGGAGCACGACTCCTTATTTAGTTCTCCTCCATCCCCTTCAGTTGCTCTTTTTTGGCCTCTTAATGGCCAACAACGTATCAGGGGGCCATCAGGAGTGACATTCTTCATTGTACAGCGTCATAACCAATGACATTTCAACCATGGGAAAATAAAGATATGCAAATTTGAACTCATTAACATTTGCATTACCTGTTTGAATAATCGCACTCCTGACAAGACTGCAATTAACTAAGATTGATGGAAAGTTCAGGGTTAGGGGACTGTATATATTTGCTCTTGGATCATTTACCCAAGATGTGTGTGTGTGTGTGTGTGTGTGTGTGTGTGTTATGCATGCTTAGTGTGTCAGATAGGAGAACTGATCTGTCAGAGGAAAAGGTCATTCAGTAGCCACTGGTGTTCCTGGATTATTTTGAATTTTGTTATTATGTTTTTGTCTTAAAACACCTGCATTGAGAACATTTCCTCTTTATAACCTGTATCTTAACTTAAAGAGAAGAAGAATCTTAGGACAGACAGCTATTCCTAAAAAAAACAAATGATTGTTCTGATGAAGATAAAGAGACTGACCTCTTAACCCAGTTTATACTAGCGTGGATAGTCGGGATTAGACTTTGACTTTAAGGAAGCTGCATGGACTGCACAGCTCACCTTCAGACAGATTGAAACCAGCAGACGGTAGTTTGTTTTTCTGCTCTCAGGTCAGTTGGTTACAGTTTCTTCCCACAGTAAACATTAGTCTCCTTATTACGGTCCTGTTGCTTAAACATCAGTTCTAATTATTTAGGGGTAGAAAGCTTGTTTAACAGTGTCAGTTCTTTAAATACAAACAAACCTTCAAAAACATTTTTTTTTACAAATATATGTTGACTATTTTTAAAATGTGTATTAAAAGTCGTACATTGGGAAACCACAGCATACCATTTGTTAAAGACTAGATGTTATGGAAAGATTCCAAAGCGTTGTTAGTTTGGCCACATAACACACAGTCCCCTTTGGCTTCCGTGTAAACACTGGAGGGTTACTAAGACAATGTGTTTAAGATAAAGACTACACTGCTGTCTCAGTGGGAATTATTTGATTGGATTCTTGTGAGGTCTCTTTAGGACAAAATGCCTTTCCAGGGCAGTGTGGCTCACTGCAGGTGTCAGGCCAACTGCACCGTTTTTCCTCTCTGGTGCATCATCAGTTTAGGCAGTTGACTTCCTAATGAGAGTTTGTGAAGAAATTATCCAGAAATCATAAACATGAGTGATTTGTTTGCACATGCAGTAGGTCACTGTCAATTTAAGCACCAGGGCGGCAGACAGTGGATTTTACCTCACACAGGAAGTCTGACTGTTCAGGTGTTTCACGTTAGCAGATCACCCAGACAGACTAATGTATAAATAACTTTTAACCCAGCCTCTGGAGGAGCTCGCCACGCCACACGTGCCTACAAACTAAGACTTTGTTCTATTTGTAAATGTAGGTCAGACAGGGGTGTGGTATCCTCTGTTTACTGAAAACCTTTACCTGTCTAACAGGAGATAATCTTCATGGCGTCATCCCTCCTCGCTGGTCCTGAGGAGGGATTTCTGAGTTTCCTGCATATTATATTACACTAACATAGGATGACATAGGAATAGGATGACAGCTGTACAACAACATTTATAACCCACACAGTTTTCTTTTTCTCTTTGCTCTGGTGTGGTCAAGGTGTTTGGTCATGCGTGGGTGGGGAATTCCCTGATTATTACAAGTTTCTGTTGTTTTCATGATGCCATTTTGCACAAACAGGCTCCTTAATAGTCAACACACAAAACACTAAACACTACAGCCCAAATATGTGTATTCTATAACTGAATTTTCTCTAATAATAATAAAATAAAGGATGCTCATAATACTCTGGACCAGGCTTGTACTACAGTAATAGCATAAACCCTTGGCCACCCCTCTCTACTGCCAGGAATGGTCCAGCCCTTATTTGCATAAGTTGTCTGCGGGTAGCTGCATGACCAGCAGGGGTAGGTTAGGGGAAGGAGTGCATGTGGACTACATACACATGAGTAGTGACACCGACTGAAGAGCTGTGTGTGGACTGTATTGTGAGCCTGGAGTCTTGCACTGAACCAGACAGAGTTATGTACTGTGCTCATCCTGTCTCTGGCACAGGCAACAACAACTCATTGATGTATTGCTACAACATGAAACCAGTGAGTACATTTCTTATATTTCTTATTTTATTTTCCAGAGGAATCATGAGACTGTCAGTGTGTTTGGCGAGGATGCTGTTGTACTCCTTAACTGTCTTCTCAGATGTTCTGTTTGTTTGTTGACTTGTACAATGAAACACTTAGTTTGCAGCTTTTTTTCTGTTAACAGTGTGTTCTCTATCTGACATTATGCAAAATTTTGCATCAGTATGAAATGCATTCACATGTGCAACCCTGTATAAAAGTTACAGTGTGTGTTATAATTGAACATTCTCTCATTTGGATGTACCTTTTAGTGAAGCATTTTAGAGCTGGGATGTTTTCTATTCTGCATAGAACATTTGTTGGTATGTAAGGTTGTTTCTTCTGGCTGGTTTGCATGTGTGTTTAAGAGAGGTCATGTCTTTAGTTTGTGCTGAATGTGTCATTGTCACTTGCTTGAAGAGTTGTGTACATGGTATGAAGCTTGAACTTCAGTGGTTGCAACTTGAGTTAATACAAGACCTAAGAGTTTGTGTAACATTTTGAGGTAAAAATCTCAGTGAGTTGTCCATTTGTCACTTGTTTGTTTATTTGGTTCCCTATTAACAGCATTTAAACCAAGTTCACATAAGAATGTAATTTCCTGACTGAAAAATCATGATAACCCACAAATCACACAATACATAACAACTGCACATCCACAGCACCTAAACATCAGCATTCAGTTAGTTAACACTATAACACCTCACTCACTTGTGGTTTCATTTTGACAAACTCGTGTTAAAATGCACCGGTGAGGCGCTTGCTTTCTGTTCGCTAAGCACCATGTAGTCAAGCCTAGCAGCAAAAAACATCTTGACATGAAGCAGATTGCTGCTGTTTCTATTTGATTTAACCCTGCTATGTTGGAGCAGTCCCTCCACCACTGCAGCCATTATCAAAGGCAGCTTTGATCTCTGTGAGACTAACCATATCCAGACATCGTGGATCACAGAGGCAGAAAATTGGTTGCATGTGGCTGGAGTTGGCCATGGTGGAGCACAGCATAGGCTCTGAATAGCAAGTTGATATTTCACTCATCTAGCATGATAATGCTGTGTGTATTTACAATGGAAAACAAGTGCAGCTGTTTGTTCTTTTTGTACAAGTATACGTATTTTTAGATTACAATAACTTTGGAAATGCAACTAATAGATTACCAAGAAAGGACGCATGTTCAAAATGATCAGTTCAAGCAAATATGAAGGTTTTATAGTATTTAAATTCTCTCTTAGCTGTGGTCTTTATTTGCTGAAAAAAGTCCCTTATCATTTGTGATACCATGATTGATGGTTCCTAAATCAATGCTATGCTAAAAGAGGATGCCATGGTGACGGCCCCTCTCCAGCGGGGGCCAGAGAGGGCGTGCTGGGGCGGGGGTGTGACCATTATTAACGGGTCGCCTGCTATGCTGATGGTAAGGAGGACAATTGGCTTTATCCTCCGCCATATGCTGCCCATGGCGGCTCAGACGGGCCCAGTGTCGGCAGGGGCTCCTCTGTTTGGCCTAGCCCACAATCACCATGGGACTCATGCCAGCCAGGGTCACGGCTGCGTGTGTGTGCTTAAGTGTGTGTGTGTATGTGAGCCTGTGAGTGTGCTTGCACAAGCATACTCAAGAGAGTCTTTAATAGCCTGCTTTACAGAACTTGTCGTCCGGGTAACTGACACCCCATTGATGCTGCGCAGAGAGGTTTATTTTCATTTCCTGGGGCACATCAAAGCAATCGAGGGAGGTGCAGGTGCAGCCCAGACCTCTTGGTGTGTTTGAGTGAGTGAGCATGTGTTGGTGTGTTTTGTGTGCATGTGTGCAGTTTCCAGCCTTGTGCTTTACAATTAAAAGAAAAAAATGCCAAAGGTACCTTTGGTTTAATTCTTAGATCTGTTTTCGTTTTACCATTTTTTGTTTCCTACAGAAGGGGATCATTAGGGTGAGTTCTCTGTTTGGTTTCTTTCTGAGGACAAAGTATGAGAAGGCCTGTAATTCAGTTTTATTTGGAAGGGAATTGTATCCCAGTCTTCTGAAGCCAGCCCAACCTGATCATGATTAGGGCAGGGATTTCTCATG
Organism: Maccullochella peelii; assembly: GCA_002120245.1. Classification (NCBI taxonomy): domain Eukaryota; kingdom Metazoa; phylum Chordata; class Actinopteri; order Centrarchiformes; family Percichthyidae; genus Maccullochella; species Maccullochella peelii. Next base: position 109,795 of record LKNJ01000966.1, read on the forward strand.
GTGAATGGTTCCTAAATCTGGATGAGGAGGTGCATGGATCTGCAGCTTATGGATTATCGCAATAGCTCTAAGTGTGCATCAGCTCTCTGCTTTGTTTTCGTAATACTGTTGCTTCAGCTCGTGCTCGCAGTATTCACGCGTTTGTGTCAGTAAGATTGGTTTGAGTGATACAGACAGAATTGAAATTTGTGTACATTATGTTATGGTTCAAAGTTGTTTTTTCGACAATGCCTTAAACAAGCTCTTCTCTTTAGGTTTATGGGCAGTCTCCCACTAATGACGACATCAACCACAACTCATCTTTACATCCATCCACCAAGGCCCCCAGCAATGTGTTCGCAAGCACCTTCTTTGGTGAGCTCAGACAATCCAAAATGAATCATCCAGTGTATTTAACTGTAATACATTTTGCTTTGGTACAGTGTTCACTCAAACTTGTTGTCCCTTTAGCATGGTGCCACCTACATATGAAAATACTATATGAGTTTTCAGGGACACCAAAACAGCCATCAAGTTCAAGTTTAGACTTCGAAATGGGCAACACTGACATGTTCTCCTGAAGAACTCAGGTCAGCTGTGTTGGCCTTCTCTTAGTGTATGTTCAAGATTCAAGGTTCAATGTATTCATCCATAAAATCATGGAAATTGCAGTAGGCCTACTCCCATCCTAATCAAACAACTCTGACTGCGCAGCATAAGCAATAGATACCCATAAAATAAAAATGTGAACCTCATGGTGGTACTAGAGGAAAAGTCACCAAAGTCACTAGGATTCATCCACTGGGGAACATGAATGTCTTTACAAAATTTCATGGCAGTCCATCCAATAGTTGTTGAGATACTTCAGTCTTAGGGATAAAAGACCCATTCAAACAATGGCCCAAAAAAGTATAGAATTAAGATTACACTGAAATTAGAGTTTACTCATCAAATTTAAAGGGCCTTAAAAAACTGGGCATTTTCTATGTCTGATGCTCAGATAAAGATAGTCACCCCAGTTATATAAATTAACATTGTCCAGCCTTTAATTGAGTGATGGGCTTCATTGTTTCCAAAGAGGTCGCTGTAGAGCTTCATGACTTGACTGGCTGCTTGAGATGCTGTTCAAGTGCAGGCTATAACATATCGTTATCCATTTTAGAGGGGATGAGCAATTCGCCTGACATCTGGAATGCTGTAAATGGGCTGAACCAGCAGGGCTATGAAGGTGCACTGGGAGCAGTCACAACCCACCAAACACAGCCGGGGAGCTACAGCAACCTGCAACCACCACACAATCACCTGGTGAGATTTACCTCCAGGACCTTGGATGTTGACAGCACAGCACTTTTTAACCCAGGTGGAGTAAATGTATGTTTGTTTACTACTCAGGACTACTCTCCACATTCAGTGATGGCTGCTGATATGAACAGGGGACTCCCACCAATGTCCACGTTTCACCGCAACAATACAGCATCACGCACTCCGTCAATCAACACCTCAGAGAATTCCACAGGTGAGGAAATGGAGAAATTAATCTTCACTGCTTATTTCAGTTCAGGTTTATCTGCTCTTTATTGTAATATTTTACAATGGGTGTATTTTTTTGCAGTTTCAGGGAACCAGAGAAATGTGTCAGGAGGGTCACAGACAGGCGATACCTTGGGCAAAGCCCTGGCCTCTGTAAGTATGCACCACCCTAATCCCATTAGACCGGCTCATCTATGCCTTGTTATGTTCAAACAGTCAGACCAGAGCATAAAACCAAGCCCTGACAGCCCCAGCCGTATAATGCAGAAGGAAAATAGTTGTTCGTCCCTGCCAGTAAATATGACTAGTGCATATTAACGAAGGGCTACGCTCGTGCTGCTGGACTTTTTATTGGATGCTGACTAGTAAAATTACCAGAATTGATGACTTTAGTTCAGGTTACGAGCCTGCTCCAAAGGCTCTGGCAGCAGCTGTAAAACCTTAAGCAGACATGACAAGTTGTGCCTTTAAAATGATCCATGCTCTACTCCCTCTCCTCCCCCTCCTTCTCTCTCTCCCTGTCTGCTGCCAGATTTATTCCCCTGATCACACCAGCAGCAGCTTCCCCTCCAGTTCATCCACACCAGTGAGGTCTCCGTCCCCGCTGCCGAATGCAGCTGAACCTGCAGGTAACCTAGAGTAACACGTGCTGCCCATAGTAAAATATTATTTACATTCTCTGTTTTTCAACCCCTTCATGGTCTAATTTGGTTGTTTTCTTCCTCGCAGGTACCAACATGTGGCCCCGGAGTTCAGTTCAGGCACCAGTCTCACCACACTATGAGTCTTCACTTATATCATTGGTAAAGACCTAATTTGATATCACACATATTCATGTAAAGATAATGGATGGATGGATGGATATATAAATAAATGATAAATGAAACTCATGAGAGCCTTGCAGCAAATATAATAAGGAAGAAAATGTAATACATTAAGAAAGACAAGTAGAATATGCTCAATATATAATATATAATATTATATATCAAAACAATCAGATCAACAAACAAAAAAACAAATATGCCATAAAAGTATATTCAAACACATAATAAACAGTAAAATGTAATAATGCATTTGTATTTGTATATACCTTGAAAAATTTGGACCATTATGAAAACACCAATATGATAATAACGGTAGCTTAATATACCAGTTCAAGGCATGCAGCAAAAAAGAGTTGCTTGGCAACAAACACCCAGAAGAGACTGCAAATGGCTACAAATGAGGGAAAACTGAAAAAAAGCTAACTGTACACTTACACTTTACGTAAAGTGTGGACTGAATTTTTACTGGAATGAACCTTAAAGGAATAGTTTGATATTTTGGTCAATATGCTCATTTGCTTTATTCGATCGATACCATTCTCATGTCTGCCCAGTAAATATAAGGCTACAGCCAGCAGCCGTTTAGCTTAGCTTAGCATAAAGACTGGAAACAGGGCAAAACAGCTAGCCTGGCTCTGTCCAAATGTAACTAAATCAGCCTACCAGCTCCTCTAAAACTCACTAATTAACACGCTATATTGTGTTTGTTTAATCTGCACAAAAAACAGAAGTGTAAAAATGACAAGTTGCGATTTTACAGGATTTATGTGCCGGACTGGTTGCCTGGCAGCCTCGAGGTCACGACAAAACACCAGGAAGTCACTGTACCTTGCCAAGAAATAGAGCCAGACTAGCTGTTTCCCTCTGTTTCCTGTCTTTATGCTAAGTTAAGCTAACCAGCTGCTGGCTGTAGCTTCATATTTAACGCACAGACATGAGATTGTCAGCTAACTCTCGGCAAGATAGTGAATAATCTTTCCTAAAATATCAAGCTATTTCTTTAAGGCTTCTATCATTCAAGTAAGAAATGTGACCTTTTTACTTTGTAAATTGTGACTTGCTTGACTTTTTTTGTCAAAACTGAGCACAAAAAACAGCAGGTTTTTGATTTTTGAAAGAATTTATTTTAGAACTGCAATTTGTAAAACAAAATGTCCCTTCTTTATTTAAAATAGAGGACATTAGAAACTGTCTCCTGATTTCCAAATGCCACAAAAAACCTTTAATAAAGCAATTTTTTGTCTCTTGGTGTTTGCAGTCTCAGGTGGAGGACCGATTGGACAGACTGGACGATGTGATTCACGTCCTGAGGAACCACGCTGTGGGTCCCACAGCCGGTCTGCCCACTGACATCCACGGCCTGCTGAACCAGAACCATCACGGCCACCAGGGATCTGCCAGCATTCTACCGCTCGGCTGTCACACTCCATCCATGGTTAACAACCATTACCATTACCTAAGTATTTAAGGAAGGACAGAGCAGCGTGTATGGAAATTCTGTGTTGTGCGTGTGTGTGCAGTGTGTGTGTGCTGGTATTCAGTTTCAGGAATTTTCCATCCACCATGTCTACATGTTTTCCTCATGTAAAGGTTGTTGTCCTTGAAATAGGAAACTGAGCACAATGGGAGAACGCTGTGACGCGTCGCCCTTGTATGGAGAGTGTACAGTATGTGCGGACTCTAAATCCACTGTGGGGTGATGGGGGACGCCTGCATTGTGCACTCCCATTCCAGCATGTTTCCTTTTCAGCAGACCAGGGGATTTTGGCCCAGCTGGAGTGGAAGTATATGCAGGGGAAAGGGGTTTTTAGTCTAATCCCTTTTTTTGGGGGGGGGGGGGGTGTATTAAATTGTCTCACTTTTATTTTTCCAAATGATGTGTCGGTTAGAAGTGAATAATTCCTGAAGAGAATTAGTGGTATGTTTAGGGAGTGTATAGTAGTTTTAAGGGAAGGATTAAGATTGTCTGAGATTAAATTAATTCTGTAGAGCGAGAGATCTACCCAGTGTTACGCCGGAAATGAGGGGGCAGATGTTGGGTTTGTGACTTATTTGTCATTGGTTGGATCTAAGAGTTGTATGTGACTGAGCCAGGCTCACTCTCTTATGAACACATGAATATTGCCCATCTCATCCTGTTCTTTTTGTGTCATAAAGGTTGAAGCTGTCAATATGAACAACAACCACTCAGCCTTCCAGAGCCGCACACAAAATGGCCACCCGTACCCAGCCAGACAGAGAGCCACACTTCAGCCCATGCAAGGTGGAGTCAGAGGTGAGTCCTTCCTCTCATATATCTGCTGCTGCATTCACATATTTCACCTCTTTGTCTGCACTTTTCAACCTTTGAACTGTTAGGATTTAAGAGATGTCTCAGTTTAAATTTTTCATTAATTTTGTGTGATCTCCCACAGGAAGTCTAGGAGTTCAGGGTAATCTGGAGCTGAAGATGGAAAGCGGGGAAAGGGAAGAAATGATGCACACCAATCACAGCCACAGCTCTGACAGCCAGAGATCAGATGAGGAGAGTGAACTCAAAACACAGGGAGAAAACAGGTAAACAGTCCCACTTTTCTGCTTTCCTCTGAGTAGACCCAGTGAAATGTTTGTGGTGTGCATGATTTAATAATCTGCAATGAAAAAATTAATTAAGATGAAAAATACAATTATTTTGTGACTGTAAAGTAGTACAACAGATTTCAAAATAAAAGCCCCTCACTCACAGGCAAGTATTAGAGCCTTCTTGCCAATTTAAAATACTGTCAGACCCCCGGCTGTGAAGGGCAGCTGTGTCCAGGCAAGCCTGTTTAGCTCTGCCTCATATTTCTTCTTCATGTCGGATTAAGTTGCAGTGAATTAAATGAGGAAAAAAAGAGGAGCTGCTAGGACATCAGCAAATGGTTAAGACATCAATCATATAAAGGTGTATTTTGCTAGGTAGGTTAAAATCCCCCAAACACAAGGGGTACCAAAATAAGTATTCTTACAGGATCCTTCCACTGTCCTCAATAGCCATTAAGAGTAAAATACAGTTAGGTTGAGTTTTCTCTGCACTTGTATTATTTGTAACTAGGGCCGCAACTAACAGTTATTTTCATTCAGAGGCCAGGGTGACATCAACAAATTGCTTGTTTTGTCCAACCAACAGTCCAAAACCCAAAGATGTTAAAATTACAAAAATATAAAACTGAGAAAAGCTGCAATTCCTCACATTTGAGAAGCTGGAAATAGGGAGTGTTTGGCATTTTTTGCTTAATAAATTAATGAAATGATTAACCGTTTATCAAAATAGTTGCAGATTAATTTTAATTAACAAATCAATTGTTTCAGTTTTGTGACATCAGATTTGATCATTGATGATGAAGGATGGTATTTTAGATATATTAACATGGTTTTGGTATTAAATGAGCCACTGGAAACATGTGGATTTATAAAGCCAGTGTACATCAGACTGTGCATCTTGAAAACCTCACAGATTAATTAGAGTGTCTGTCCTGGTGTCTCTAATTTCAGAGGTCACTTCAGGACAAACCTCTTCATGACATCAGCTCTGATGCCTGAGTGTGTGTTTTCTTTTTATTTAGATCTATAATCTAGTTGAGGGATATCGATGTTGACATATATGGATGACCCTCCAGCAACAATTTTTCTACTGGACTTTTTTGTTGTTGTTTGGGTTTCTTATTCAAACTGAACGAGACAATGATTGAAAAGAAACGTTGAAATGTGAATAAAAGTTCTCTTCTCATGACTATCAGTAGATATTGACTGATGGGATTTTCTAAAATAAATGCTCTCATTGATTAGTTATTCATAAATGTGTGCCCGATCACATGAGCTCGTTGTTAACGTACTATGTAAGCCCCTTTCACAGAACAAATGAGGGCATATCAGTTGACCTATAGGTGACTCACTAACATGATGTCAGCTCAGTGACCAGCAGAGGGCAGACAAATCCACAGAATAACTCAACACAGTCCTCTTATCCACTGAAGCTTTCAGTTAGATCCACTTAAGCTTGAATATCACTTTTAAAAACATAAATCTGTAATTTTAAAAGATTCAGACAATAAATTGTATCCTTACCAACATTTTCTCATACCTTGTTGATGTTGTAGTATCCATGAGGATGAGGACCTGAGCCCGGAGCAGAAGGCCGAACGTGAGCGTGAGAGGAGGATGGCCAACAATGCCCGTGAACGCCTGCGTGTGCGGGACATCAACGAGGCCTTTAAGGAGCTGGGTCACATGTGTCAGCTGCACCTGAAGAGTGAGAAGCCACAGACCAAGCTGCTGGTGCTGCACCAAGCCGTGGCAGTGATCCTCAGCCTGGAACAACAAGTCAGAGGTCAGTGCATCGCTGCTGCAGGCTGCATGTCCTCCTCTCTGGTGATCCCACCTCAAAGATGGGGCCTTGACTCTCTGTCAAGTCAAATAAGCAAAGGAGAGAGTGAAAAGAAGATAGAAACCTACAACTAGGGGTTGGGAGTTAGCGTAGGAGAGTAACCAGTTGGCTACAGATTCTGAACATGTTTTTAGCCACAGTTTATCCAGAGTAAAATATCTCACATCATATCTACTTTTTTGCTTTTATTTTTGCCAAAGTTATTCCTGCATTAAGTGATTTTTTTACCACGTGGGGGAAACACATTTGCCTTTTTAATAATTTATTTGGAGTTGTGTTTGATTCCACCTGATGACGCTAAGTCCAATATTCTCTCTCCTCTCTTTTTAGCTCTGTTTCGGTTTCCACCGACTCCTGAGGGAAATATCTTTAGCAGCTAAATATTCCACTATTACTTTATTTGTCTGCTGATTGGTGCTCCACAGAGCTAAGAGGAATTGCAGAAAAAAATTGTTAGTGGATCCATTACATTACATTAGATGTAGTCATTTGATCCATTGTTAATATAAAAGTATTGATTAAAGCAGCTTTAAAGCCCCTATGAGCAGAATTGTAAAATTTCTGACTTTGGCATCTTCTTGTCTATGTAATAAAAAGACACTGTGGCTGACAGCAGTGCACTGTCACTGCAGCAGTTAATTTGCCACAATAATAATTAAGATTACAATCATTAATAACAGAAAAGTCAACAGCCAAAGCAGAATTCATGAGGTATTTTCCAGCAGTTTCCCCAGAACTAAAATACCTGAATCTGCATCACACAGGGGATAGAAATGAATAATATCCTTCAGACTAATGTCTTCAGTTTCTTTATTTAGTCAAATGCTAACCCATTGTTTGTTGAATCCCCCAGAGAGGAACCTGAACCCGAAGGCAGCGTGTCTGCGGAGGAGAGAGGAAGAGAAGGCGTCTGCGGTCATGACGGATCCACAGTCCATGCATCTTTCCTTCCATCCCAGTCTGACAGACCCAGCAAACCCCATGGGCCACCTCTGAGCATCTGGTAATAACTACATCAAATCCAGCATCAAGTACAGCTTTATATCAGTGATACACTTCAATAGTTTTCTGAAATTATACATTATATGATTTTCAACAAACAGAAAATATGTTTCTTTTAAAACTATTATTGAAAAGCTGTTTCTACCAAACCATGATGTCTCCATTTTTAGAGATATTTAGAGAACAGTAAACTGGTGGTTATTTCTATTTTTGATATAAAGCATATTTAGAAAGAACTCTTCAAAAATGTATTGTAATAATATTTATATAAAAGGTCTCATTTTGTCATTATCTCTGACACCACTGTGTCTTTGATGTCCAGATGTTGAGTGAAAAGCATCCCAGGAGCATCCAGCTGTTTTTGGACGTCCAGCGTTTCTTCTGAATTCGGACCCGAGCGGAGAGGTCGACCTCTCTGTTCGTAAAGTGTGATGCAGTTGAACAATCGTCTCCTCACTCCCCGAACGGACTTCTAACTTTGTGCCTAAACTTTACTTGTAACAGACAAATGCATTGTAAGCTGCAGATGTTTTGTACATATTTTGTATATTTATTGATTATCTGTCTGTTTGAATATATCTGAAAGGATGAAACCCAGTAGTGGCGAGGTTTCATCTGCAGTTTGATTTTGGCAGAGCCAGATGTGTTTCTGACTGACTTTTACAGTGCATCACTATTTGCCACGTAAACTTGTGATTTCCACCGAGCTCAGAGGACTGACATTCCCATATTTGTGTGTTCAGACATCGGATTTCATTTATCCTGTGGTGTGTGTGAGTGAGTGTGTGAGCTGTTGTGTGTGTGTGTGTGTGTGTGTTTGTGTGTGTGTGTGTGTGTGTGTGTGTGTATTGCAGGAGTTTGACCATTCTGTGAATGAACAGATCTCCGAGAATGTTCTTTAACATGTGGGCATCATCTGTTATTTGTATATTTGTTACACATTTGTGTTATAGCACTGTAAACAAAATTACACTTAATGTTACACTGGGGGACAGAATCTCTCTTCATCTCAGTGTAATTATTGCTCTTCAGATGTAGTCAAAGCTCTTTGCATGTTTGAGTTTTTAATAGAAGATTTCGGCTTTTTTCTAAGTTATGTAACTTTTATACAAATATTGTGAATTTCTCTATTTACTTTTGTCACTCTGATTTTACACAAGAAAACCCTTTTTGTGCAGTTTTACTAGACATAGCCACAATTCATGCTCTGAGCAATACAGTATTACAGAATAATTGATGTCTTGTTTGCATATCACACTGCTGAACAAATAATAAATAATAATCAAAAGTAATCTGAAATACTCCTATCATAACATGTACAGTATGTGTACAGTTTGAAGTAGCCTACAGGCATGTGTCAAAATGTAGCAATAAATGTCTTTTTTCAAATAGTTTGAGTCTGTATGTTCTATAATATAGTTTAGATTACCTTCTGTACATCAAGTATTATACAGTGGTGGAATAAGCACCTTTACTTAAGTAAAAGTACCAACACAACAATGTAAAACTACTTCATTACAAGTAAAAGTATATAAATATCATCCACAAAATGTACTTAAAGTATCAAAAGTAAAAGTACTTGGCCCCTGTGACAGATAAATGATCACATATTACATTATTAGATGAGTGGTTACAGTTATTGTCATTTT